>VZRJ01005337.1:0-24926 GCA_013397565.1 Ptilonorhynchus violaceus
TGGGCTGCAGCAAAAGAAGTGTGACCAAAGCAGGTCAAGGGAAAGGATTCTGCCCTTCTACTTCTTTCTCATGAGACCCCACTGGGATACTGGGTCCAGTCCTGGGGCCCCCAGCATGAGAAGGACATGGACCTGTTGAGTCAGTCCAGAGGAGGCCATGAGGGCTGGAGCACCTCACCTGTGAGGAAAGGCTGACAGGGGTTGTTCAGCCAGGAGAAAAGAAGGCTCTGGGGAAACCTCATAGCACCTTCCAGNTCTGGGGAAACCTCATAGCACCTTCCAGTACCTAACAGTGCTACAAGAGAGCTGGAGAGGGACTTTTGACAAGGGCATGGAGTGATAGGACAAGGGGGATTGTTTTTAAACTGAAAGAGGGTAGGATTATATTAGATGTTAGAAAGAGGTGAGGCACTAGCACAGGTTGCTCAGAGAAGTTCTGGATGCCCCACCCCTGGAAGTGTTCAAGGCCAAGTTGGATGAGCTTTTAGTAATCTGGTGTAGTGGGAAGTGTTCCTGCCCTGGGTGATCTTTAGTGTCTTTTCCAACCTAAACTGTTCTATGATTCTGTGATTCTGTGATAAAGCAAGTGTTACCACCTGTTTTCCTTGCTGTGACTCTGCTCCCTATTGGCCTCTGGTGAATCCCACTGGCCACTTAGTCTAACTGTGCACAGCAGCTTTTGCTTTCATGACAAAAAGTTGGTTTAATGAGCAAGGTCCTGCCAGCATATCCACCAAAGCACAGTCTGCACACAGCATGGGTACCAGCTCTGCCTCTCAGTGCTGAGACAAAATAGGTGCATGCTCTGTAGTTAAAATTGATAACATAAAGGCAATTTGATGTTGTTGCCCTCAATAAAAAGCTCCATACTACTGGAACCATTTAGAGGTTATTTTGGGTACACAGAGATTTTACCATTATGTTGAGTCCCTGTAATTGTGTTAGCAGCAATACAAAACTGCAAGATATCACAGAATGATGTCTGCTGTATAAAAACTGAAAGGAGTTACATCATAAGTAATGAGTTGGAAATATAGCTGGTTACAGAAATTCAAAAAATCTAAAGGTACAGCATCTGTAAAATAGAGGACCCAAACCACATTTCAATAGGTACTGCCTGGACTTGGTTAATCAAAGAATTTAATGTGAAATAAAGACACTTCCATGAAAATTATGTAAGCTACAAGCCAAAAAATCACAAACTGTAAATTTAACTTCATCCTTACATTTGCAAGTAAGAGTGAAATCTTTTAAAGTCATCTCTATAATGAGAAATAACTAAGAGTAGCAAAGAACTACAGCCTTATTCAGAGGTCAAGTTTATGAAACCTGGTACAACCTGGTAGGCTGTGAACACATGGGAGTCCTTCATTCATAAGCCCACTCCTAAAACTTCAGATTACAGGGAAAAAAGCAAGAAGACACCCTTTGAAAATGAAAATAACAATTTCTGAAACCAAAGCATTTGCATGTTAGGCCAGAATGCCAATATTTGTAGTACAAGAATTTCTGGCAGGGTTAATGGTATAGAAGTTCATGGTCAAAATTAATTTTTTTTTTTACTGATGAAGAAGTCTTAGTCTTGTTCTTCTGACATGTTTATGATATGGACTGAAGAATGGGGGACACAACTCTGAAATTTCACTTCATAGATGTAGCATTCCTTTTGACTCAACAAAAAATTTCCAAGAGGTGAGCACATGTTTACAGCTGTGCTTATGCCAGCCTGCATAAAATAAGCAGATATCTTAGGAACATGCTTAAATTTAGTTATCCATGCTTATATTGAGTTAAAGATGCTTATATTCAGTTGATCAAAATCATTAGCACTCTTTATATCCCTCATGTTTGTATTTGTTCAGGCATCTTATCAAAGAACTGATGAGCAAACATCTCTGGGAGCCAAATTTTATTCTGATGACTGTACCTACTGCTGGGTTAAACTGGATCGAACGAGGGCCAACTTTCAGAAAAATAAACATGATAGGAAGTGCTCAGCTCCTACTGAGGAGAGAATATTTTAATTGCCTGCTTGCATTTGTTAAAGGTTTAGTGGCTCTCCTTGGGCACACCTCAGGGTTTGAGGTATTGTAGGCAGCTCTAAAACATGCAACACTGCAGTTGAGACCATATCACTGGGGAGGGAAATATTACGAGGGAATGTGTCCCCAGAGCATGCTGTCCTTCTAGATAGTAGGGTAGGCCACAAAAGCAGTGCATGTTTGCTCTTACAGATCTCTCTTAGAAAAGAAAAAGTTACAGTGCTTTCTACTTCAAAAGTATCTGTTCTGCAGTTTTTATTTCAATGATGATGAGGAAGAAATGGGCTACCAGTTCAATGGGAAAATTATCAAATCAAATAACTAAAATTTTGATCCCACCAAATAAGTAAGCTAGACCTCCACTCACCGTGACTTCCTACACATGATACAGCCCTGTGGAAAACATTTCCAAAGGAGACTCCGAAGAAAAGATATTAGTCAGAGAGACTACCTGGGGAATTTTGCCAGGTCAGGAGCAATTTACTCATATGCAAAATAATTCTTTAAATGTCTCTGAGGGTGGAGGATCTTGATTTTACTTCCAAAACAAATGCACTTCCAGCCCGGTGACAGTCTCTACCACTGTTCATAACTGACTCAGCTAGAGGTTGTATTAACTCTCAGCACACCAGTGGTCAAGAGGGTCTCTAATACACTACTTTTCCTAATGCAAAAAAGTTTGTAACATCTGACAGATCCATGGTCAGCTGTTCTATGTCTGTATGAATAATCATACTTTTAGAAACATATTTTTCTGACAATTTAGGAATATGATTCAAACTTGGGAACAAAACGTTAATGAATGATTATTAATTCATCTACAAAAGGTTATATTTTTCTTCAGGATAACCAAGCCAAAAGCAGAGTGCAGCGACAGGTTTAATATGGAGTTTATCCTGTTGATACAGGGCATGAAAGCGGAAGGACCATAGGGAATCAAAAAAATGAAAAGACAGTAAAGATTGAGGCTAGTAGTCTTAGAGTGGGATCAAAACAGGATAATGTGAAAGACAACTAAGGTAAGAGATTAGTTATGGTCTTCAGAGGGCAAAGCACTCCTGTTTGTGATGCTCTGGCAATATTTCTTCAAATTACATTTCTCATCATGTTTGTTTTCTTAATGAAGGAGGGGTTAAAGCCTACCCATCTGTACCCGTACACTTCTGTGCTCAGATAAACACGTCAAGCATGTTCTTCTACGCAATCTGGACCACTCCACACAACAAAACTTTATGTAGTTGCAGAAAAAAATTTTGATCTTGGCCTCTGCTGGGTACCATAGCTAACTTTCCTTATAAGAGGGAAAAAAAATGCATGAACTAGAAATCCTAGAATTGTTTAGAAAAGTTCTTTGAGGCTGGAAACAATCATTGAGTTCAAATGTTAACCTAGCTAAGATAAGCTATTATGACAGCATCTTCTGCAATTGAAGACCCAAGTGTAATGTGCACGGTAGTACTGCACACACACTGTCAGACTGCACCATGATCAAATCCTTTGGGGAAATTTAAATAATGGAACAAATTACTCTTAAGTTAAATTATATACTTTATAACCCAATTCTTATTTTAGAAACATTTAATAATATTAAATTACTTAAATGGCTAGGGAGGGCTATGCTTATAATTGCTGGCAGAATCGTTCCAAAAATGGAACCCCCAAATGAGCCAACCCCAGTTCTGGTCCACTCACAGACTGAGTACTCTGAAAAAGTTCACTTTCAACTATGAGAGAGTTGAATGCATTTGACACTGCTTCTAGTTTGAATACACGAAGTGACCTCTAATCTTCTCTCAAATTAATACAAAATTTTCTTGCAAATTCAGTGATATGTGGAAGCCATGCACTTGAGTATTTTCTGTTGCTGCTTCTTCTCATGAAGAAATGACAGTAGAACATTGCAAAACATAAATCTCTTGTGGTAAGAGGGTGTTATTTCGAATTTTTATAGCATGCAAACCAGGAATGGGATTAACATTACATATAGTACAGTGAACAGTCTTCTATTAATCCTTTTTAGGCAGTTCAAATGCTTGAATTTTAAATTTTCTGCAATGTACTTCAAAACTGAATTACTTGTAACAAAATCTTAGTAGCATAGACAATAACTCTACTTCACTAGCAAGATGTCTACTGTGTCTGAGAGGACTAACAGACTTTAGGCAGTGAATTAAAATCAGGATGCTAAAGCTGTTGCTGCCTTCCATGTTTGATTCATCTTTCAAACAGATGGATGGCCAACTCAGAATGAACTGATCTACTCACAGATCCGTTCCCAAATTGTTGGTTTTCAGGTTGGTGTACTAATGTGAGCAAATTCAGCTTTTGTTTCTTTCTTAATAAACCATGATAGAACCAGTGTCAATTCAGGAGCTGATTCATTAATAGACTGGATTATTTTGCCATCTGGAAGATTAATATGTCATTGAGAGATAGGGCAAATACCTGAGAGATATAACTAATCCACTGCCCAATATTCATTGGTTTCACTGACTTCTACATCCACTTTTGCAAGCAGCCTGTTTGCCTGACAATCTCAGTCTGAATTTTGTTATGCTTTTTATGTCACAGTTTCCACAGCATTTCCCTGCAACACATACCTGAAAGGTGCCATTCGGCAGAGGACTTTGAATCATACTTAAAGTTAATGGTCTTTAATGTGTTTTAATAGTTTGCCATGTTCCCGCCTATTTATCCAAGGTTTATCTAATTCATTTAACACCATAACATTTAACAGCTTTCCCAGATGCTAAGACAGATCCCTATCTGATGCAACATCCAGAAGGATTTTTAACAAGCTGCCACTCTGTCACACTTCGAAATGCCACACCTTGGCATTGAAAACCAACAAATAGGAGACAACTGAGCCTTGCATGAATACCTTCGGTTTCTGTTATCCCCCTCCCGCACTGACACTGGGTCAAAGTAATCTCCCATGTATAGCTGCTAGCAGCACAAAAAAGAAGCAGTGGGACAATCTCACAATTTGAGGGTCTCCTTCATTGCTATATGGCAATAATAAACAACTCTTTTTCTTAACGGTTGCTTGCCTGAGTGGCTTCCTCTCTTTCTTCCCATCTTCCCCTGTCTTCATGCTCATTTTGTCTGCTGTTGCAGAATGGCAGGAGTTGCCCTGCTTTGCTCTTTGAAGCTGAAGAAATGTAAAGTTCATCTCATGTTTAACCTGGGAAGATGCAATAGATGTGAAAACTGAAGCAGTCACAAAACTCTTCAGACATTTTTCTGGTAACAGACTGGTGGATTTAATTGTTTCTGAAAGCCAGGATAATATGGAGCACAACATTTTTATCTGGCTGAATTACACAATGTCTTTGTCCATCATTATTTTTAGGTGGTAAAGGAAAAGGAACAGAGGCAAATTTCATGTTGAGTTCCTTCACCGCCTTTGGGTTGTGCACATTTTTCAGCAACAATTTCTAGCACCATGTTATGAAATACCAGACGCCTGAGGCAATGAGCTATTTTCCCCACAAGCCTGCAACATCATTTAGTATTAAAGAAACAAGATTTAGAAGGGATGATAAGATTAGTTCCCAGAAAGGGAGAAAAAAACCCTGCTTTAAAATCCAGAGCAGGTTTTAACAAATAAAATTTAATAAAAGGAGGGAGCCTTTTGAGAAATCCAGTGACACTCACTTCAGCTGGCATCATGGTAGAGCTGAGACCAGCTGATGGAGCACTTAGAATTTGGTGAGGAGTTCTTGGCATAACAAAACTAGTACTCTATGCCCTAAAAAAAAAGATGTCAAAGAAATCTGGAAGATTGAAGTGTACAGACCCTGAATAAAAACATTTTTAATTAATTTCCTTAGTGTTCTGACTTATAGTATTTGTTTCCTGTTGTATTGGTTTTCCTTAAACCTACCATGTATAAGGCACATAACACCAACATATGACAAATTTTTTTGTTGCAAAAGGATCAAGTTGCAGCTAACACGTATATTCATCACTTGAACGGAACAACGGTGTTCAGATCCCTAGAAATTTGCCACTACCCATGTAGCTCCCACCCCTCTTTTCCCGCTTCTTGTCTTACAGCCAGCATTTGGAATGTACGTGTCAAAGAGCTGAAAGGCAATTGAGTATTGACAACCATCGTAAAGATCAGACTGCCTCTTTTTTTTCTTCTGATTTTCATCTGTTCCTTAATAAAACTGACAACATTTCCTCTACTTGCATACGATTGAAGTATCAGGTATATTTGATGAAGGAGCCTGAGTAAACTGCAAAATAGCAATTAAATTCCTGAAACCGTCAATGAAAAAATGTTTGCTTAGTAACTGCTTAATGAGAAGATAGGCCTGGCTTTTTCAAATTTTGTCGTAAAGTGTTTCAGTGACTAGTTAACAGTGAATCTTTTGATCTCTTGATTTTGATAGACAATGACCCTGTCATCATATCAAAGCACTTCCTATTACAGTAAATGGAGAAGCATTGGCTCTCTGGAGATATCCTTAGGGCAAAGTGTGTATGCATACACAAGGAAGATGGAGAAAAAGGGAGAGATCTATAGCATCTAGCCTATTTAGGGTTTTTCTATACTAGAGATACAATTGTGTCATGGGACCCACTTACAACACAGTTTCATTGTAGAGTGCAGCTGGTAACCTTAACCTTTAAGCCTTGCTGTAGAACATAGTTATGGACCCATCCACACTGCAGAAAAGGACCATATTGTATTTGGGTCAGGGGATAACTATGTTTTAACTCCATCCCTTGTTACAGCTGTGATTTTACCACAGACAAGGCCTTCTAAAGCCCAGTTTTGTATTATATGTCTTGTTCACTGCTAATAATTGCTACGGCTGCTGCTGCTGCTGCTGCTCTTGGAGGGGAACCTCCTGCCGTGACCCTTTCTTTTGTAAAACAATCCCTTTAGCAGCAATATTAGTAATTCTGGGAAACCCTAATGCAGATTATTGATGTTGTTTTACTGCATATAAGTAAACAATTCTTTGCATAGCGAATTTCTGACTTTGTGCATAAAAATGAAGACCAAATCTGCAAAGGAAAATGGTTGCTATCAGAAACTGTCTAATTCTGTGCTATTCCTGTGAAGTAGAAGTCAAGGCCATTAAAGAGCCTCCTTTCAGCTTTTGCTACTGACACAAACTCAATAGCGGCATGTGAAGGTGTGCACCCTCCAGATTGTTACCTTAACCTCATTGCCTATGTTAGGTGATAAGAGACATGAATTCTTTACATGCTGCTTGCAAAATCTGTTGGTCTGATTTTTGGAGGGCAAGGGATGGTTATGTGTTTGCATTTTGGAATGGAGCAGGGGATGAACTCATCTAAATTCCCACCTTTATTCCAAAAGCTCAGGAAGGACATGTGAAAATGTTCTAAGAGCTGCAGTGAGTCCACCTTTCCACTGCACTCCTACAAATGGATGGGTAACGCTTCCTGCTTCTGCTACTGTCTTGATGCAGTACAGGGTTCCTCTGCGGAGGCTAATCCATCCCAGCCCCACTGGATGCTCTCCAAGAGATCAGGCAGCCTACAAGGAGCAGGGAGATCTCTACAGAAACATGCTGCAAGGTCACAGTTGCAGCTGTGCCTTGTACCTCCAGCTACCATACACTACTTGCCCTATAGTGTATAAGATGCTCAGAGGATGCCTTATGACTCTGCTGTGCAGCTGTCCCTTAGAGACCCTACCACATCTTCAGCCAGGGGTGATGATTTCTCTATGGACAATCTTCCCTCTGAAGTATCTCCTCAAAAATCAAACTGTAAGCTGTTCCATGCATTTGTGTCCCAAATCCAACCAAGCCAATGAGGAATGAACTGACTGTGCTCAGGGCAAAGCAGGCAGGACTAGCTGAAGCACATTTGCTTTGAAATCTTTGCAACAGGGATTGAAAGGAGAACACCTGTCTTTTAGGGCACAGCACAACTTTCTGAAGAAAAGGTGTGTGGAGAGCAGGAGGGAAGAGGAAGAATTGTAGAGTGTTAGCCCCACATTCTGGGGGAAATACAGCCTCTGTTTTATTGCTCTGCCTTCCCAAGCATGATAGAAGTAGAGCTGGTTGGGAAGCTGCGCTGGTTTTAGTTGCTAACTTAGCTGCCTTCCCTGCTTTCATCTGCAGGATGGTGATACAGAGCCTAGGGCTGGAACCATGTCCAGCCCATCTCTCCCCTCCTTCCAAATTTATGCACCAATTCTGGATTGCAGCATTAACCTAGTACAGCCAGTCTTAGGAATGGTAGAGCCTGAGGGGATACACAGTTCTGCCTGTAGTTACAGTCATGCAATTTTCAGAGAATTACTGCTGTCAGACCCAGTGGATTGGCTTCTCACAACTCTTCTGCTAGAGAGCTAGGCAAGGAGAAAAGGGTGTGTTGCAGAAGTTAGTTGTATTTGTTAATTCATCCCAGTTCTTATTGGTAAAGTTTGCTTTTCCTCTTTTCTTTCTTCATGTTTTACAACTTCTTGTTGATGTTTAAAGGCTCTCCCTGGAAAAGAGTGAAATAGCAACTCCAATATTAAAACTTCCCCCTGTAAAAAAAAAAAAAAGTCAGTCCTGCTATAATTTATTCATTTCTTTTTTTCAGGAAAATAAATGCACCTTTTGCCAAAGGCAAAAATTATAATGAAGGGTTCTAAAATATTCGACATATAGCTGGCTTGGCTTCTCAGCTAAAGTTTCTGGTTTGTGCTAAATTTCTTCCAAATAAAAAAATATAGTTTACTTTCCTATAGGCTCTATCCTCACAGTTTTCTTATCTCAAACACAGCTAAAGATCAACCTGCAAAGAAGAGTCCTGGGAACTGGAACTGGCTGTCTGAACTTCAGCTGTCTTTACCAGCATAACAAGTAAATTTTGATTTTATTGAGTGCAAAGCAGCTTCACTGGTGAAAAATTGTCTTCACTCACAGTGAAAAGAAGAGCAGACACTCAAGATATGTTTAACTTTGCTTTTTTGTTGCTCACTCAGCAAAAAAGTTAAATTTGCCATTCTGCAATAAGCATTGTCAGACAACTGTAATTAATACCTGCTGGAGATAGTGATTGCTCTCATTGAAAGGACATGGAATTTGCCCATACAGGAACTACAGATTTCCACTGTGCACCTTAACCAGTACCAATTATAGAAGAAAGTAATCAGAAATGAAGATTTTTGATGGATAGAAAGTTCACTGGGCAGTTTCTCTTTGGTTTTGTTTGTTTGATTGTCTGGTTTTGGGTTGGGGGTGTTTGTTTTGTTTTTCTGCATAGTAATTCCTAACATAAAGCTGATGCTTAACATCTTTCTTCTATCCCAGTATCACAACTTCTTTCTTCTTTGAATCTGTTGGCTGCTGGTAAACTAGATGCTGAAGGAAATAATTTTGTGTCTGTGTGAAGAGTGCAGAAAGGAACTGCCACCTCCTGAAGATTCCCCAGGTGAGCCTGGGGAAGATGAGAGGAGGCAAAGGAAGAACTCAAGGTCAGCAGGGGCATCATCTGCCTTTCCTTCTGAAGGTGAAGAAAATGCCTCTCTTTATGTATGTTCTCTCAGTCCCACTCTGGTTGAACCAGAAGCCTCGGGGTTTGGTAATGTCACTTATTAAAGCATTCAATCCCCTGAGCCACATCAAAAGGCAGGTTTTGGCAAGCTGCTCCTGCAAGCAGGGGCTGCTGGAATAGTTTTCTCATCTCAAATCTGCCTTATGGCTCCAATAACCAACTCCTGGGTCTGTTTTCACTCAGCTCTTCTCCATATTTATAGATCAGTCAACAACAAATGACATCTCTTTTATCTCGGCAACATCCAAGGAATATTCACAGAGACAATCCAACAAAACAAAAAGAAAAGCTCTGCTCTCAGTATCTGAACACAGGAAAACCTCAAACATGCTCAACATGCCCTAAATCACCAGCTGTGGGTGATGTTAAAATTTTCCACGTTCTGATCTTTCTCTTCCTGATAAAGGCATCCATTGACCAAAAATTCTTATTACGTTATGTTCTTATTGCAAATGTCCTACAATGAGAGCGTTCCTGAAGACATATTGACAAAAGCCCTGTACATCCTGACAGCCTGCAATTTCACCAAAGGCACCTCAGGAGAGGGATTCCACAAAGACAAAATTCAGCCTCCAGCAATTCCAGCAGAGACAGTTGCAAACGTTGAAAACTGCTTCTTACACCCAGAGTGGTTGAAATCAGATTAATGCCACGGCATGAGTCACTATTGGGAAGCCAGAACACATTGCACTCATGAAGCAGCTTAAAATAAACAAATATGGCAATAAACAATTTTTTTTCCCCAGGAAATGATCAAGAAACAATATCTAATAATACCTACATTTGGCAATGGTGTGTCAGGGAAGTATTCTGATCTCTCAGCAAACAAGAAGTGCTTCAGAGATTAATCTCTCCCAGACATTTGTTTTACAGAAAAAAAATCAACAAACTAGAGGGAAATTGTAAGACAATTGTGAGACTTGTAAACTCATTATTCAGATTGATCCCTATATAAATACCTGGATTGCAACTCTCTACCACCTAGTTGTGTTTCATTATTTCTAGGTAAAAATGCCACAATGGTTTCTGACTGTGGATGACCATGGTAGGTACCCAGAAACTACTGCTTCTCTGACATAAGGATAAGCCATCACCTTTAATTAAAAAAAAAATGAAAAATATATATCTCTAGGACTTTATGCACTGTAGTGTTTCCCCATTTTATACTATATTAACATCCTTCACAAGGCCTGCTCTTCCTCTTCCTTACTCAGTTATGATTCTTCATCCTTCTCTGAATTGTCTCGAAAATATGACAGTCAGGATAGTGCAAAAAAGCTTCTCTTGTTAAGCCATGCCCTCAGTCTCTCTCTGTGTTGTACATAGAATGTTGTATATCATTAGAGAGGGATATGTCCTTTGTGGGGGAAGAAAAAAAAAGAAAATGAATATTTCTGTCTCACAGAATCACAGAATACTGTGAGTTGGAAGGGATCCACAAGGATCATCAGCTCTTAAGTGAATGGTCCATATGGAGATCCCCGGCATTATTAGCATCATGCTCTAAGCAACTGAGCTAATCATTGTTGTAGGTCTCCTTTGGATACAAAACTTGGTGGTGTTCTGCCTGTGTATTACTGATGATGTAGTATTTCCAATACCCTGACTTTTTATGAAGAGTCCTTTCCACACATTTTGAGCCCTCTCTGCCTTTCTCTGGAGTGGTTTGAAGATATTGCTGCTGTATGGATGAGGAAGCTGAGCCACACAGCATGGTGGCAGAGAGAAGGGACAAGACTCAGAACCCTCGGTCAACACAGAGGTTGCATCTGCCTTTGAATGAAGACAAGGCAGGAGTTTGTGCTTCAGCTTGATGGGTCAGTTTTTTAGCAGTTTTATCTGTTTGGGGGGATCAAAAAGACAGAAGTTCAAATTCAAGATGAATGCAATGTCACCATATTTACACCTATGTATTAGCTGCAGTGGGGAGTTGGTACACAATTGAATCTACCAAAGATGATGGAAATCAAGCTCTGAGTGTTTCAGCTGAAGAAGGTGCAGGCAAGGACATTGCTTTGTCAGACATCACAGATTAAGTAGTGTTGCTTCAGCAGTGGAAATAACTTTAGACTGTTGAAAATTACTTCAAAACCCAGAGGTACTGCCAAAGAAAAAAGAATTATTTTTTCAATGGCCTTCATCCTGTTCCTAGTTTCTCCAGTAGAACCCTCCCCTTGCAGTACAACATATTAAGATGCAGGATCCTTTCCTGGTATTCAGTGGAGTTCATGCACCAAAACCCATAAAAATAGATTCCATTTCCATCATATGGATTCCATATGATGGAATATAGATTCCATATAGATTCCATTAACTGCTATATTCCCAAAAGCTCTTTAGTTCACCTCTAGCTTTCTGTAGCACATCTTATTCACCCCCCAGAGGCAGGCTTGATTGCATTTTTTGCGAGAATAAGGGACACCTAAGAACGACAAGTCAGGACTGAGATGTGTTGGCAGCATTTTCCCACAGAGATCAGTTATGTTCATTAGCAAAACCAACAAAATAATGAGTGGGAAAGAAAATCTTCAGATGAAACTAGGCTTATTTCTGCTGTAAAATCTGTGTCATTGATGCTGCTGGGATGAGGGGTGAAAGCTGGAATGTGAAGATAGATGCAACAGTACAAATCCTCCCTGCCACCCATGCCCTGAGCAGTTTGAAAGAGTCCAACAAAATTTTGAAAACCACTATTATCTCCTAGTCCTATTCTGACTCTTATGACATTCCTCTCCACTCATCCCAGAGGAAAGTGACCTTCTGGTCCAGAAACAGCAGAAGAAATATAAGCAATGACTGCGCATACAAGGATGGCCCCGTTAGGCTGCAATATACAGCTCGGCAGGAATTTATTTCAAACTGGTGGAGACGGGAGCCCCCATAAAACTGTACAGCCTCAACTCAGTGAAATAAGGTTAGTAAAATACCAAGCTCTGTTACTGTGCAGTGAAGTATGCCTCCAGTCAACTGAAATTCACCTGTGGCATCATGATGGATACTCCAACAGCTTGGTTTGTTTGCTGATGGATCTGGTGAGCACATGCCTTCATCTCCTTTCCTCTCCTTCCGTTTTGCCTCCCTACTGCTGTGCTACCTGTTAGGACACAAGATTGAAGTTTTCTAGCTGCAAAGTCAATTCTAAGTAGTGATACTTCAGCAAAACCTGCTGCAGGCCTCTTGAATGAGAACTCCTCTGATACAAGTGAAGAATAAAAGACTACATTTGCAAAAAGAAAATACACCAGGAGACCAAAAAAAAAAAAAAAAAAAGAGGCAATCAAAACCGAAATAAAGAGAAAACAAAAAACCCTGTGCTGATGATTGCTGGTCTGTCTCACTGGAGAAAATACATGAGGCAGAAACACCATTTTTTTTACACTTCATACTACTGTCAGTGTGATGTTGAACAAGTGTCATTAATCAAGAGCTCTGTAATTCATTAGGCACAGTGATGTACTTGAAATGTTATTTCAGTATTATTGTTCAAAGCCCTTGTAACAGATTTGAAAAAGTAAGCTGAGAAGAATTAGCTGCTGCATTTTAAAGCCAGGGTTGGATTTAAATGGAAAGAACATTTTTCTCACCGTTAAACTAATTCTAAATATAAATCAGGGAAATCTGCAGTGCTTTAGCGGATCACCCCAGATGTTTCTCTGTCAGCACCCTAAGTGACACTGGTTCAGGACACATTCCTCACAGGCAGACACTTTTGACCATGCATCCCCCCTTTACCCCTATTGCTCTGAAAGCCAAAGTGTCTCATATAACACAAGCAATTGGATGTTTAAGGAGTGCACCTTATCTAATTCAACTACAGACATACTCAATATTCATACCAGCACACAAATATGGTTTGATTACATTAAACTGGAAACTTGTGTGATATCTGTTGGCAATGACTTTCACAGATCACAGAAACTACAAAAGGAATTTGCTCGTTAGCATTACATTTTCAGCTGGCATCACTGTCACGTCACAGGTATGACACCTTCTGCATGCAGCTTATTAAATGTGCAACTATCATGCAACAATCATGCATCTTCTTACTGAATTCCCTTTTAAAAAGAGAATTCTTGCCTTTTTTTCATACTTCTTCAGACAGGACAGATTTTACATTTTACAGGACTGAAAGCATTCTACTACTACACTGTCCTGAAATGAAAATCTGTGTATTTCTGCTTCTTTCTGTCTTTCAAATCCATTACGTATTTCAGATAACCTATTTAATCTATTTCAGGAGTTTGTTGTTTGGGGTTTTTACATCAAAATATCTTTATTTTCCTTAATAGTCAAGAGGGATGAATTTTGACAAAAGATTTTTACATTGACCATTTCTGGCATATTCATTCTCTTGATATAACTTTAGTGTACATATGTTAGGTAGCATAACTGCAAATTTTTTTCTTATATAAGACTATATAATACTTTTATGAATTATGTGCCTTTGATCTTGCACCAAATGGCATGCAGATAGGTTTCTATCTTTTCAACAGAAAGATATACAGGCATAAAATTTTCACTATCTTGAGAAGTACAACAAATGGGGAATCTGTAAAAAAGAACTCTGTAACCTTACAATTTCATGGTAATGAATGAGGTAATACATAAATAAATTAGTAGTTTATAAATAACGATATGTACACCAACTGATTCTACACTGAAATAAGCAACCTGTCTAAACTCTCTTTCCTTGCAGTTTGGCTACAGCTACTGGCTCTAAATATACTTCATATTTTTTAATTGTGTTTAAAAAATCACGCAGAAAACATTCTGATGTGGAAACTGATATAAGGGAATGAAGGGGTTAAGGGCTCACCTGCAGAATCATATCCACCTGCAAGAGCTGTGCTGTTTGCTAGACAATATATCGTTCACTTAGCTTAATTGTTCTGCCTTAGCTAAGGCAGAAGGAGGGAGGATGCCAAACTATTGATAGAATGAAGGAACTGTGACTTGGTTTCCTGCTCTCTGGACCCCTGAACTGGTTGGAACTAGCCATAAAGCTTGGACTGAGACCAAGGGACCAGAGAGCATACGCAAGGAGGCGAGGTGAAAAGTTCAACTCCGAGGAAGACTCGCTTACTTCATCTTGGGACCCCTGCCCACAATCACCAGGAGGCACTGCTCAAGTGCAAGTGTATGGAAATGACCTCAGAGCTCATTATCATTGGAAGTGGGAATAGATTATGCATATGTATAGGCATATCGGGGAACCTTAATACATAGTAATGTTTTTAGGAAATAAATATAGAGAGCTTTGTGGCAGATGTTGCACATGCTTTGGAGGAATTATCCCCCTGTGCCCAGCGTGCTGGAATAAACATACCTACTTTATAACTTTTGGGTTATAGAGTTATTATCTGTGCATCAAAACCTTGTAAGCAGAAATATTCAGAAGGACATACCAAGAAAGCCTGTCAATATCCCAAGCAGCCTACGATGCTGCTTCAAGAACTCTACAAACAGATAACACAGGAATTGGGGACCAGTAGTGATGTGATCTCATTTCTGAGGGAGTGTCATAGGGTATTATAGTACAATAAGTTTAAGGGCCTTTTTCTCCCTCCAAGGCTCAGCAGAATGATCATGCTGTGATGTGTTGAAAGCTGTGACCACTCTTTCCCATCAGCACCCAGAAACCACATAAACCAGGCACCAATGTTGTTTTCAACATGGCCTCATGGTTGTTTTTCCCACTTCCACCTCCAATTGTTCTGCCAAGACTAGCTTAAGTGCCTTTTCCAGAAAGAACCAAGCTTGAAATAATTTAAAATTTTATATATATGTATTTTAAAAGGGATCACTCACCATCGTGTAGCACATGGGCTGACGCTGTATTCTATAGCCTTTAGTGACCAGCAGATCTACCTTTCACTTCTTGCTGTCTCACAGCTGACAGAACCAAGGATCTTCTGCAGCACGAGTGAAGCACTTAACAAACAAAAATTAGTTATCAGTTTCAGTTTTGTCTTCATTAACTATTCCTTGGTGCAAAAATGTGAACAGCTAATATACCTTACTTTCTGTGTGAAGAAGTGGTTAAATTGAACACCTAAGAAACCTGTTTCAAAGGCCATGGATTAAGACAGGATATTTTAGCGCTATGAATGCCTCCGCAGAGTTTTTTTGCTTTATCTTCATTACAGGTAAGTAATTCTGTACCTTTATAACATTACCCAGGTCCTCTCTTGAGGTTTTTTGAGCCCTAATCTTCTAAACCATATGTAAGTCCCCTTGCCATTATTCCATTTTGTTAGTTAAGCTCCCAGCCGCAGAATATGTTCATAATAAAACTAATCAACTTACATTGCTGGCCGTTTTATTCAATAAATATATAAATGCACATTTTAAACATTATTCTGGCAAGAACTATGACATAGCTTTATGTTACTCCTTAATTTATTTCTAGATAAATATATGTATTATATAGCCCCTACAGAAAATGTATGTGTGCCTCTACATTACTTGCTTGGGAAAATATCACGGCAGTGAAGGCATTGGTAGTTTAGAACAGTAATTTCTAAGAATGCTTGCTCCTTACCTCATCCCTCAAACTCTCTTTGATCATAGGCTCAGTGAACAGAATTAGGCAAATATTTTTTGACTCCAAAAATGAAACTTCTCTATGTGTTCCCAATGCTTCTGCTGGAAGTTACCACCATAACTCGCATAAAATGCAATTTTTTGGCATATATTTGGGTAAGATGTCTTTTTTTCTTTCTAAAGAGATAAGGGAGTAGCTTTTTTTGCTTAGGCTTTCCTTTTGCTGCTGAAAATGAGGCTTGGCTTTCACGATCTTTTATTTTTATAAGAGTGATTCTAGGTATTACATCCACACCATTTACCCAGCACTTTTTTTTCCTTTAATTATTTAGCAATGTTAAGTGAAACAACATTTAGTTTACCAGGCTCTCTACAGTACCATTTACTGAATCAGAAATTATTTACAGTCACTAAATAAAATGAAAATTATGTGTACCAGAACTAATTAACTGTATTTACTGCAGACCATAAAAATTGCATATAATCATGTTATAACTGTAAAAATAGATGGTTTAAAGAGCAAATGTATAAAGCCTGTATTTAAAAAATCAGATACACAGGGCTCAGAAACTTGCTATTTGTAGGGTACAGAGGGCAGAAGTGTTTTGGACTGTAAAGAAAGCCTATCTCTTCCATCATCCATCTATCCAAGGTATTAAGACATTGACATTTTGGCATCTAGATCCCAATTAATGACAAGAGCTACACAATTAATTCCCACTGAGCTTGCTGCTAATGACAGGAATAAGTTTATTTAGAAACAATAAGCATAATGTTGTAAGTGTCCTCTCCGTAAAGTTCTTGCTTGTACCAATGCCTGCACACAAGCGTCACACTTTTAGACCCATTGTTGGGGTATTCATTAAAATTTCTCTGCATGCAGATGCAGTGCTTAAACACTGCCTTATACTTTTGGGTGTATCAGCAACCTCAAGTGGCAGTTGTGAGGCCAAATGTATTGCTTCATGGGGAGGTTTCATCAGGCATCTGAAACATATTTAACATTAGACATATTGCAAAATTGTCTTTGTTAGAAGGACGGGTTTAACTGTGGCTTTCACAAAGTTTTGTGTGTTTAATTAGCCGGCAGAATGGAGAAAAGAGTGGGAGCTGAAAGTGGAGGAGTGCTTGCAAAAGGAAATCATGTGGAAGCATGGTACAACTCTAAAGACGTCAAACACTACTCATAAAAATAAAAAAGAAAAAAAAAAGAGAAAGAAAATATAAAGGAGGAACAACAGAACAATTAACTTTTCCCTCTATGAGAGCCACCCATTTGCTTTTCACCTGACTCTCTATGCAGCACAAATTACTTGAGAAATTAGCCCACAATGAAATACTCAGCAGTCAATATACACGGGTATGTTCAGCTTCAAGGAAGTGTCCCTGTTTAACCTATAGCTATAGATACATCAGGAAAAGAAAGTGCACCTTTTAAAATGTCAGCTGTTCCTTCTGCAACTCTCTGGTTACCAGTTCAAATCTTATGAGTCAGGCTGTATAACACCACTGAACTGGGTGAAATATTCATAACACAATGTGCCCACTTCTAAGCAAAATGCATTCACATAATTGAAAAAATTACACTAAATGACGACTTCATCATCATTTTATATACACATGGAAACATAGGAATATGTAAAAACAGAAAATGATTTTTTTTTAATTGCTGTTGATTTTTATTTAGAAGTGCATCAGTTATACTTTGCACAGCAGTGATTTTGATTTTCCTGAGGGTAGAGCACACTGATCGAAGCCATTTGGCCTCATTTTCATACAAGGACTAGCCATATAAGACTGCTACATTACTCCTTGCTGGCCCTATTAGTCCCGGCCCAGCTGAAATAAAACACCACCCATGGCAGGAAACCACAACCTGTAAACTCTGACAAATGTAATAGAGGAATTGAGTTACTTCTCATTTGTCTTTGAAGTAGAGTTGTGACAATAATGATTTTCTAACCCAAAGCAACACTTTTTCTTTCATCAACTTTAAATTCTGGGTTTGGTTGACCCAAAGTGACATTTCAGGGTATTCTAAACTATGACAAGACATACAGTGGTATCAGACTGTCTAAAATCTCCTTTTGAAGCCTTTGAAATATTTTTGTCAGTTTTCAAAAATAACACTTTACCATAGGAATTAAAATATTGGAGATTTAAGAAGTATTTGGGGAAGGAGGAAATAAATAAGACAAATACTCAATTTTCTCCCTTCCAACCTCAAACATTCTGCAGTTTGGTGATTTTACAATCATCTCTGTGCTTCCAAGCCACATTTTTATTTCTTTTCACAACAGCTTACCTACTGTTAAAAAATGTCAACATGCAAAACCCATTCATGAAGTTCAATCTCAGTTTTAGGAGGACACCAGCCTCAGTATAGGCTGAAGTACTCCGGCAGGAAAGGATTCATCAGGAGGGCATGGGGCCAGTTCTACTACACACTAAGACAATTAGGGTTAAAAGAACTTGTGACAGAAGATTCACCAAATGATTTATTGGTTTTTAGATGGACAACTGATTCTGTGCCCGGATGCAGATGGATAAACAATCCTCCATCTACTTTTTAGTTTTCTTACAGTAGTACGTTTTTTAGCTGAAACTGACCACATCAATCTTGAATGTATGTTATTGATTCCATTTCAGAGTAAGCACATAGAAACAGATTGTAGTAATTTTGGGATTCATAAGCATTTATATTTATTTCTCTGTAGTCACAAGTGTTGATTTCATTGAGCACCAGTCCCATAGCAGAAATAAGATGTGTTGTTGGGAATTTACCTGCTGCCCAAGCTGCAATAAAAACATTGCCCAATATGGTCCAGTATACTCCAACAGAAAACAGTACTGGGCATTGTTTTTTGCTGCATTTTTACTCATCTGTCTTGCACTCTGAGTGTGCCAGGAGCTGGTCCAGCCCCAACCTCTCCACATCCCATACTTTAGTTTTTGACTGCCATGGGTTGAACAGGTCCATTTTATCCAGCAGTTACCATGAGACAAACAAGTCATACCTCTTTGCTTCAGACTGTGAGGCTGCAGTCCCAGATGCAGGTCACCAACAGGATCGTTTTGGCAGCTATACTTATACCATAAAATGTTTCTATCTCCACAATTATCTACTGTGGAAGATGTGTCTGCTGTAACAAGCACAAGCTGTGATATTTTCAATATCTTTGAAATTGATATTGAAATATCAATCTTTTTCAATCAGAATGTGTATGTGGTTCTGTCGTTTTCTTTTCTTAATTGACCCGCTTACTCATCACTTGCGTAAATAAATTGTTTTAATCTGCTCCACATTCTTTTCTGTGTATCAACTACTATGAAGTAGTCAGGCAAAAATCTGAATGTTCGTGTTGCTGAATGATCAAACACAGGAATTTTCAAAGGCAAAAAAAAAGAAGCCTTAAAAGGCATTGAGAGGTAAACGTATTTTTAAGGAATAAACAAAAAAAACAAACAAAGAAACACACAAAAGAAGTCCCCTATCCTCCAATGTATTTTTTTTTGCCCAGAAATTATTTTAGAAATATGAGGCTGTACTACTTTTTGCAAGAACCTGCTGCAGTACTTGCAGATTCTAAACTCATTGGATATATTGTAACAACAGTTTTTCTTTCTAATTATTCCTTATTCTCTCCTGCCACTTCATAAATATGGGGAAAGTTAAGAAAGAGAAAATAAATCATAAATTACTGATATTAGCCATGTAACTTATCACACTGTTGGAAGATTTTCTGCAAATGACCGGATGAACTTCACTAAATAAAGATGTGAAGAACAGGAAAAATAAGATAAAATAGGTATTTTTAAAACTGAGAGTTTGAAATGGCTGGGGTTTAGATTGTATTTAAACAATTCCTTGTTTACTATTCCTTTTTACTGTTCATCCACCCTAAAAATTACATTTCTTTTTCCATCACCTTAAGTTTTTCCAGGTTTTTGAATCACATTTTGAGTTCACAGTGATAGAGTATTGCATAACTTCTGCTAGTTGTGTATATATTTCAACACTTTTTTAAAGGGAACTTCTTATCCAGGCTGCCCCTAAATGTGTTCATGCCTAAAAACCCATGCTTTAAAAACTGATATTTAGGGGGCTTTCAATGATCCTTATCCTGTTGGCAGGACTCTGAGTAGCCCCCTGTATCCTTGGAGTGCCTGCACAAGTTACTTAGGACAGAACGAAGAAGCAGAATGTCTCTTCAAGGCCTTGATTCTCCCCCAAAATTCATAATTTGTGGCATATTACAGCTGCTCCCATTTTCCTCCTCTTTCTTTCTTTTCTCTGCATCATGTATTCCATATGCAAGACAGATAAATTCACAGGACATGGTTTTCGTTCTTTCTCCCCCTCCTTTCTTTCTTAATCTGAATTCTAACCACAGACAATATGAACAGTCCTATCAAGGATTTCTTATATTGGCCTGACTGGGAAGGGAGTTCCACTGTAAGAAGCCAAAAATGGTCCAGTAAGAAATTACATCGATGAACTAGCACAATGAGACAATTGTTTTCAGTAGTGATGCACTGGTGTGGTGAAGCTGCCACCAGCTGGAGACACTTTTAACACTGTAAGCTAAGAATATTATAGAGGCATGATTAGCAGGAGCAATAGAAAAGAATAGACGTGAAAGAAAAGAAATAGACAGAGGGAAAAAACCCTACATGAATTAGCTAAGAAATGAAGTAACTTTACAAACACTTTTCATGCCTCAGAGAAGTAAGGCGTGAGCTGACACTAAAGATCAGGAAGAAGTGTGAAGTTCTTAACCCCTAAAGATTTCAACAGGAATGAAAGATGACTTCACCTGGAAAAACCACACCTTGCAAATCTATTTCTTCATCACTTTGGTGCAATTTCAAACCAAACCCCAAATACTGTTTCTGTAAACTCATGCGTTAGAATCAATGTGGTGTCTCTGAGCTTTTCTCTGTATTTAGTATATTAGCTGTGTCCAACAGAGTATACTGGTTTTGCCTGGGGTGATTTTCTTCACGGTGGCTGGTATGAGGCCGTGTTTTGGCTCTGTGCTGAACACAGGGCTGATAATATAGAGACGTCTTTGTTGTTGCGCAGCAGGGCTTACGCAGAGCCAAGGCCTTTTCTGCTTTTCATACACTTGCTGTTTTAGTGAAGAAGCTGGGACAAGTGACCCAACTGACCAAAGGGATATTCCAGACCATGTGATATCATGCTCAGTATATAAAGCAAGGGGAAAAAGGAGGAAGGGGGGAGACATTTGGAGTGATGATGTTTGTCTTCCCAAGTCCCTGTTACATGTGATGGGGCCCTGATGTCCTGGAGATAGCTGAACTCCTGCCTGCCATGGGAAGTGGTGAATGAATTCCTTGTTTAGCTTCGTTTGTTTGTGCAGCTTTTGCTTTACCTATTAAAATCTTTATCTCAACCCATGAGTTTTCTGGCTTTTACCCTTCTGATTCTCTCCCCAGTCCTGCTGGTTGGGGAGTGAGAGAACGACTGCCTGGGGTTTGGCTGCTGAGTGGGGTTAAACCACGACAGAGTATCACATCTGCAACTTTAGAGGCATTCAGTAAGGGATTAGAGTTCATTTAAAAACTCTCTGCTGCCTGATTTTTCATGGATTACTGTTTTGAAATTGGAGATGTTGGTGGTTTACATAACTTGTGGTACAATGGTGATGGTATAAGTGTGGAAACAGAGGTGTAGGCAATCATACATACAAACATGTAAAGCACATATATGTACAGTTCTTAAAAGCAATATAAAATATGTTTTGAGATTTTTTTTTTATTCTTTTGTATTTAAATACTCAGTCAGCAATAGTTTTATGGAATTTGTACAAAGTGAAGATATTGTAACTTAATATTAACTCCTCACAATATATTGAACACTTTCCTTACATTACCATACATTAGTAAAAATCCTAAGTAATTTTAATGTATGAAAATTGAATTCCTTGACTGAAATAGCCATCTATTTGGCAAACAAGGGTAGCTAATAAATGTTTAATTGTCATCATGCAAAGGGGACTCAAAGAATTTTATAGGGCAAATAAAAAAAAAAGAAATGTGAAAAACATTAATGTGATGCTGGAAATGAAAATTGAATAGGCATTTTTGAATGTGTGTTTACAGAAGTGTAATCAACATCATACAATTTTTTTAACAGGGAAAATTAGATGTACATATTATACTAACAGGATGATATAGTTCAAAATTTAAACACAAGAATTGAAAGTGAAGTTACAGTTCCTGCTGCAGCAGACTATGGACTCTGCAGGTTGCACTGATTGCAAGTCTAAGCAAGAGCTGTTGTACCTGGAAAGGCATATATTCACTATACACATTTTGCTCTTCTAGCACATCCAAATGAAAGTTGATGTCGATAACTTAACATTTCAAATCTTTTACTTCAGCTTAAGTGTAACATTCAGTGCTCTAGGGAACATTAAAGAAGACTGCCTTCAGAGCCTGGATGTGATAAGCTGATTTTTTGTGCTTTGGTTTATACTTATTGATTCCTGTGTGTTGTGTAGGAACATAGGCGTTGGTAATACCTTGTCCTGAGAGGATTGTGGTGCTTGGAAAAATGTCTAATAAACCTGATAATTGACCCAAAGCTATGGGAGGAATAAGGTATGAATCCATACTCTGAAATTGAACATATGAGCTGATTTCAAAGGAGAACACTTTCTGGCTCCTGAGATAGCAGCTGCTGTGTCTCCTCTGTGGAGGGGCTGGCAGCCAAAACGCTGATGAAAAGCTGGCAGAGTTCTGGAGGTGTGTTTTAGGAAAGTGAATGTTCTTCCTGGAAAGTGGAAAGGGAAAGGAAAAGAAAAGGGAATGAGAGGAGTTCAGCCACTAGCACTTAAGTAAAAAACATGAGATGTTTGGTTCAAGAGCATATCATGGGGTGCCTGCTCTGAATGCTCTCTGAAGGCACTCATTTTCTTCCACGGACTATACAGAGAGCTTAAAAAGCTCTTAATTCATAAAAGCGCATAGTGAGAATTCCACTAAAAGCTCATCCCTTCACTAGATCACCTTTGGTCAAAGTTGTTTGATTAAACTTTGATCAATAAATTATTCATATATATTTGTGTACTTATTTATGTAGGTCTGAATCGATGTGCTTCTGTACATAGAGCTAAGAATAGGAAATGTCATTTAAAGCAAGTCTTACTAACTAGAAAATGCATAATAAAGTAATGGAAGCCAGCTTTAAAATTTTAAATGACTTCTGTGAATGCCATTCAAACAATTTAGTGAATATATCCAAGATCCATAAACAAACTTCCTATTTTTAATGGCCTGCATTTTACAGTAACTTCAAATACCTATTTAAGCAATTTTAATACCTGATACACATCATAAGTGTTTTCTCTCCTTTCATATTGGCTGGAGCGGTATCACAACCTAATTGATAAATTGTGGTAATTGATGTTATAGTAATGTAACAGGGCATGACAGTTCATGTGTTTGTATAAAATGACAGCAGAAGCCAGCCCACCCAGTTTCATGCAATCTGAGATCGCTAAAATTTAAGCACTATTAAAAAGTTAAAGTGAATGCTTGACATCAAAGTACTATGCTATTATGATATTATTTTTGCCTTAAAGGTACAACACACTTCTTTAAAATCTAAGGTTAAAAAACCAACAAATTACTCATCTTGGAAACTTTCAAGAGCAGCTTCTTCCTTAGAGCTAGACCATTTTAAATTTGTTGGTTTTGTATGATACTCTTAAAATGCAACACAAGATCAAAAATTGACAGATAACTAAAAGTTCCTCCCATGTTCAAAATTATAATTGTTGCCAACATCTGGTATGAGATACATGGAAATATGACATATAGCATCAGATAATTTGCAATCATTTTCCTGTGCCTAGATATTGTTTTCTGAAACAGGGTTTGAAGAATTGCTGGAGTTCTATACCTAAAGAGTGGAGAATATAAGACAGGAAAAATCTTTTTTAATAACCTGGTCTATCAGATTATCTTTTCACAGAGCTCTTTAAGGAAGACGGACTTTGCAAAGCAGTTGCTGGTTGTTGAATTACCAGATCTCCCTACAACCAAGAGAATGTTTTTTAGATGTTCTTCCTGACAGCACAGAGCTGCCTAGAAATGGTTAATCAGTGCTGTAAAAAAGCATATAACATTTAAGCTTCAAAAGTCAAATCAAATGAAAATACAATTAGCCATAGATTTCAGCCAGTTAATTAGTCATCCTCAGCAGCATATAAAAATTTAAAGCCTGTAACCGGCAAGCTGTTTTTATAAAACCTGTTCAAGATGTTGTACTCTAACGCCCAGATGAATTTGCACATTATGACTTGAAACTCACTCTTTTAAATCTCATCTCTGCGTTTCTATGGGTATTACCATTATCAAATTTGCCATTCACAAATTGCCTAAAAAAAACCAACAAACAACGAAACAGATGGCTGTAAAACTCGATGCTTTGCTTCCAATTTAAATAGTAACTAACTCTTGCAATTTCTAGACCTAGTATTGTATAGTTTGCTTTATAGAGGAGGATTTTAATACGTATTTATTTAACGTTTTTGATTAATGTAAGTTACATCATTAAAACACAAGATAATCCTGGCAAACCTGACATGGAAAAGGCAAACAAATGGAAAATATTAAATAGCAAGAAAGCAGATAAGCAGATATTAGGATAAGGATAGCATAAATCAATACAAAATTAATAATTATATTTAAATATTATTATAATTGATTTCTTGATATCCTCTTCAAAAGCATAATATTCCATTATTTTTGTGAATTTTACCATTTCCCCCCCCC
>VZRJ01005444.1:0-70469 GCA_013397565.1 Ptilonorhynchus violaceus
GGATATGCTTGTGTCTCCACAGAAACACGACCCCAGTGGCTACCTGCAAGACTGGTGAAGCCATATCGCAAACCATCGTCAAAACAGCAAGCTGGACCCCAGACTTCCTGTTGACCTCAGTGGATTAAGAGAAACTCTAGGGCGAATAGATCTGAGCTATGCCAAAAGATTGGAAGAACAGGATTGAATAAGGGAGGAAGCAGAACGGTGACTAGAAGAATGCCGTGAGTTGGAGAATAATCCGACTCGGTGCCTTGAGTGCTGCACATCAATGCACCAGGCTTGGGTGATGTGTGCCTGTGCCAAGTGCAGAAGAAAGTGGTTTTGTGAATCTGAGAGACATAGAGCTTGGTGTCCGAAGTGTGATCCTTTAAGGTACACTTTCAGGAATTGTGATATTGTAAAATTGGTATGTGGATGGAAATATGAGATACCTAGGCATAGATATGTCTGGGAGAATCAGTGGTACCCTGCTTCGGCAGGAACTACCATTTTTGATAATTTTATGTTTAAACACAAACAGTAGTATCTTGTACCAATGCTACAAGGTAATGTATGGCTTTCACTTGCTTCAGTATTGAATCAATTGACCTTATGTCTCTCCATGGCTTCTCCCCAGGCACGTTTTCACACATGCTTTGTTGGTGTTCCGGTAGATAACCCAGGTGTCATAGTTACAGGACTAACAAACCCCTTATCTAGAGCCAAGTATAACAAGAACAGACCCTTTTCTGAACGTTTGGAACAATTTGATGTATGGGGTGAAAAACTTCCTCTCTCGTCCACTGAACCACAAGAGCTTGAGCTTTTGGGAGCTATAATGGCTGATGCTTGTGTTTATTTTAGTGCTAAAATCCTCAAGCGTGACTCATATAATCCCAAACAGGATCTCTCTCCGGCCAATCCAGTATTTGCTAACACGTCAGCGTGGTGTAACAAAACTGTAACTCCTTGTTATACCTGGTCTGTGCCCTGTAAACTACCACCTGGCATATTCTTAATCTGTGGAGATCGCGCACGGCCAGGAATCCCAACCCATGCTGTAGGCAGACCATGTACCATCGGTTGCCTTACAATGCTAACACCAAACATAACTATGATTCTAAATCATACCCATTGGAAAGAACACCAACGCCAGTGCTGTGAGTTGCATGCCTTTGAGAGCTCGTGTGATGATCATATTGAGTTTTGGGCTCCACTGGCCATTGTAGCTACTTCTGTTTTTTACACCCCAAGCTGCAGCAGCACGTCTCCTTTCTATACTGCGAAAGTTAGGCTGCTGGTTGGCAAAGCAAAGTAATGCAACATCTTTGGCTCTTTCTAGCTTGCTAACTGATGTTGATTCTGTACGCCATGCTACATCGCAAAATCGAACTGTGATTGATTTTTTGCTCTTAGCCCATGGGCACGGCTGCGAGGATTTTGATGGAATGTGTTGTATGAACCTTTCTGATCACTCAAAATCCATACATGCAGCCACTCAAGAAATGCAGGAAAATGTCAAAAAATTACAATGGGATAATGGCAATGATTGGTTCAACCAATTGTTTGACTGGTTAGGGACTAATGGATGGCTTAGGAATTTGGTACACCTTGGGCTGTATTCCTTCAGAGTAATTATGTGTGTGCTTTTAACTGTACCCTGTTTGTTTCAATGCTTACAACGCGCTATTGACCGCACGTTGAATGCAGATAGTTGTACCACCTTTGTCAGCACAAGGAATAGCCCTACAGCCTGGCGGGTTAATGCCACCATACCATGGTATCAAAATTCTTCACACTGGTGTAATTCAACCACAGCACAACCAACTTTGAGTTTTAGTACACATATGCAACTTCCAAGCAGTATATTTTTAATCTGCTGGGACTGAGCATGGGCCGGAGTGCCAATGGCGATTAAAGGTGGCCCATGCACTTTGGGAAAACAACTCTCTTATCTCCTAATATAACGGTTGCAATATGGATCCAACAAAACCAAACTCACCATCGTCACTCTCAGAGCATGCTTGCTGTTACTTGCAGAGATACACTTGAATTCTGGGATTCTACCAAGGTAATCACTACCTCTTCATTGGCTCTTGGGGTTGCTGGTGCACAAACCCTCAGGAGCCTGAATAGACGTGGCTGTTGGTTGGCAAAATTTAGCAATGCTACCAGCACAGCTGTATCTGATCTGTTAATTAATGGAGACAGCATTAGACAGGCTATGCTAAAAAACAGAGCAGCAACTGATTTTTTGCTTTTAGCACATGAGCATGGGTGTGAAGGTTTTGACATGTTATGTTGTATGACCTTGAGTGACCGTTCTAGTTCTGTTCAAGCGCAACTGAAGAAATTGCAAACGCTCACTTGGCAGCTCGTAGAAAACACCAGTTGGGATCCATTTGCTGGATGGACATGAGATTGGAATTGGTTAAAGAAGGGATTGGTGTTGCTTTGTGTTTTAGGTATTGGGTTTTTAGGTATCGTTCATTGTATTCCCTGTCTAGTATCACTAATAAAACCAAGATTTTTGATAGATAGCATGTTCCATCGTACTGTTGCTCATACAGTGGAATACTGACGAGTTCCAACCACGGACCACGCAGTGGCAAGTGTCAGGGACCAGAGTTGTGTCTGAGGCCCCACTGTATTTGGTCCGTGGTTGTGCACATCAACAAGACAATGAAGAAAACTGTATTGTTTAGCTGGTGGGAACTTACTCCTTAAAAGAAACAATGTGTTGGTAATTGGTGGGAATGTAACCTGTGGAAGAGGAACAATAAACAATGGAGCTGTTGTTGGCCTGGAGTCGGTATCATGGGCCGTTGTGATAACACCTCGCACACTGACCACACGTGAGATGCTGTCGTAACTGGCCACTCCTGAGGAAGAGATATCAGGTGTGGTTCTGGGGTGGAGGAGGTGAGAAGGACAGGATGCACACCATTTGATCCAGGGGACGGCCCGGAGGTGCACTGTCTGCCTGCCCCTCCACTCGAGCACCATGCTCCATCTCCTTCTCCTGCTCAGTGGCTTCTCGGGAATGCAGGGGTCGGTATGTAGAATTTGCTACTGCAGCTAATAAACCAAGATTCACTTTGCAATATCACAATTGCATCACGGGTCTTTCATGCATGGGTATCCTTCATGAACCTGTAACAGTATACCAGCACTTGCAATTAAAATCCAAATTAGTATCCTTGTTTCTAAAAGGATGCAGATCTCAATTCTCTCCTCCCTGTTCTGGTCTTTCAGTTCTGTTCACATTCCTTCACTCAGCCCAGTTCATATTTCCTCTGCCCTTCTCCTCCCAAGCCTGACCCAAGGCCCGCTGCCTAAGTCCAAAATTGGAGAGGCTGCTCCCTAGAAGTATCTATAGGAGACAAAAAGGATCAGGGAAATGGATGTGTTCTTGCTTCAGCACATTCTGTCAATCCCTGGATGTACTTTCTTCCAGCCTCTCCCCTTTGCTCATGTAGCAGGATGCTCTGCCTAAGTGGGGGTGAAGCAGCTCAAACTTGACCTCATTTGCAAAAGTTACCAGCAGTGGATGGGGAAGGGGCCTCATGCTGGTTCTGGTATTGAAGACTGCTAAGATCAGCCTGAGATCAGTCCCAAAGTTAAACATTCTGAGGATGTGAAGAACAATGTTTCCTGACAGAAATGGGCACTGATGAGGATGTGACAGATGAAGTTCCTGATAAAGGAACCAACAAGTGATAGTGCTGCTAACTTATCTCAAGCTGCTGAGCTGACACAGCTGGCCCAGAGACATCTGACTGTGAATCATGTTATGCTATAAAAGCCCTGCCCCTCTTTTTAATGGTAGGGAATTCTAACACAGCACTTCTCAAAGTGTGTGTGGAGATTCCACCCTTGACTGGGAATACCCCTCCAGGCTACTCCTCAAGGCTGAGCAAAAGAGATTTGCCCTCGGTTGTTGGTATGCATGAGTAACATCAATCTCTGCTTAATAATTGTTTTGCTGGCTTTAATGTAGTTCCTTCAATATTGCTTCAATAAATGACACAATATACTATAGTAGTTATGACTATCTACACTGTGTAGTAACGAATCCTGATTCAGGTCCCTTAGTCTGAGCATTTTTATCATCAACTAAAAAAAATAATTTTTCTATATTGGTTTGCTAACTCTGCAGGACAAAGCTGTACTAAGGTTCAATTATGCCTATAAAAATCTTCTGACATAAACTGTTGTCCAAGTCTGGAACTGGGATTGGATCGAGCCACACCTAGGCTCCTCTCTGAGGAGGAGACTAGAAAGCACGAGGGTGCTTTCTGAACCTCATGATGCAGCAGGAGGGTTTCCCTGATAAACCTTGTTGAAAGCTTCCATTCTGCCCTCAACAGTTCCTGCATGTTAATTAATGATATCTTCATGCTAGACCAAGGATGATCAACATCAGTACTTAAAACCTGCTGGTTTGGACAACAATGGCATTGAAGCATTGTCTCAGACCTTACTGCAAAACTGCCTCCCAAGAGACTTGGCAAGCGCCTGGACACGTGCAGAGTTCCATGGTGCAACTCCTAAACAGCTGTCAGGCAGAGGGCTTCATGGCCCAACTACCTGAAACAATAGCAGCTCTCTGGTAAAAACACCTGAGGAAATCAGTTTAGTATCCTGGGTCTTTCTTCACCTCTCACATGACTCATTTTCTGTAACCTCATGCTTTAATCTCATTCAGCTTCCCAACTACCAAAGAATTTTCACTCTTTCTCTCATAATCTATTCACCCACCATTGTGACCCTAGAAATACCAGGGATTTGCTTCTTAAGTAGTGAAAGTCTTGTCCTATTCACACAAGCTATAGCTTTCAAGAATCCTTTTCCTTTTGTTCTTCCATTTGCTGCAACTTCTCTGGTACACTGCAAGTCTATAATTCAGTCAGCACATTTTCATAATTTTTAATGCTTCTTTTCTACCTTTATCTAATTTCTTTGTTTATGGCTCATTGCCTAAAATTCCTGGGTGTGACATGCAAGTTATCTGTTCTATGCTGCTGATACTGATGTTGAAAAACCTCAAAGTTATCCTTTGGAGACATCCTGTAGCATTATATTACTTGAAGAATAATGACTTTAAGCTAAATTACATGCCTGGAAGGGAAATATAAATGTAGGAAATTGAGAGATGGAAAGTTCCTCGTTATCACTCCTTCAAAATGCTGAAGTACAATGCGAGTGATTGGAAAACTCAACAGTAAAAAAAGCTCCTGGATATACTAAAGAATTCTATTATATACAAGTCAGCACTACAGAAAGGTTAATATACATATATACTCAGAAGTAAAGATTGTAAAGAGATGTCTATGAAAGATAAAATAATAAATTCAGGGAAAAAAACCCCAACAAAACCGTTATCTCAGGCTTTTAGCCAGCAGTATGTTCCCTTGATCCCCAACAAGGGCATATTAATTCCTTCCTGTTGAGTTAGATTTGCTGCAGTTCCTCCATGAGTTAGGCATCTTTTTCTAAACTATTGTACTTCTTTGAAAAAAGATTGCAGTTTACCATTTTACTCATTCTTTTCTTATTTTCTGCCACTGCTATTGTAAAGAAATACTGAAAAATCTTTAAATAACTATACAAAATGTATATTAAAGCACCAGTGCTTTTGTGTCAGAAAGAGAATAATGTTGCTACCACTCTTATGAAAATTACTCTGGTTCTTCTATTGCATATCCAGATAATAACATCATAAAACTGAGTCATGTTAAAGCAATGAAGCAAAGAGCACGTGAATACAAAGCTAAGCAAACAGCTGAACTCTCTTTTTACCTCTGCCATAGGTATTCTACTTATGCAAAGCACTCTCTGCCTCAGTATTTCTGTCTATAAACAACATCAATACTTTCCTTGAGGGATGTTAGAAGGTGTATGTTGTTAATATTTATAAAGCATTTTCAAATTTTTGTATGGAAAAGGGGAAAAAATCCAAATAATAGTAAGCAGAATAAGGAAGTTATTCTATCACTGATTATAGAAGTCTTATTTTCACATTCTTTTTAGAGATTTTCATTATTACTTTCTATTTTTCTCCTCTCTACCCTTCTTTTTTTCTCCCACCCCCATTTTGTACTTCATATTTTGAATTTCAATGTCTGTTGCTATGACAACACCACGATCTGACTAGTGCTGCCTTCAGACCCTTTTCAAATCTATGCTGTGCTATTTAAAACTACACATTTTGTGTTTAGCGGGCCTGGAGGTTTCCTTAGAATAACCTGACAGGATTTTCCCAACCATAAGCTATGGTAGAGATACACATTCCTAAATCCTAATACTTGCCAATGCTTTTCCATCCCAGTACACACTAATTTGAATATTTGCCTCTCTGTGGTGGCTAAATAGATGATAGTGGAATAAAAGAAGGAAGCATACTTGTATATTTCCATAAATATTTACATATATGCACATTTATGTGTATATACATATACAAATGAACAGGCACAATGTGCACATACACAATTTGTTTTTCATCTGTGTAAACTGGAATCTGCCACAGAACTTCCCAGTGAAGTAAAAGGAACCAGCAAGTTTTGTTTAATTTTTAAAGGAATTAAAACTCAGCAGATGTAAGGAAAGATTGCCAGCGATGTGAGGGAATTCAAGTCGCAGTTTTATTCTTAAAAGCTGCTGCTGATCCTTGCTAATGCCTGAGTACAAAAAACAAGCATGCAATGGAGTATCCACTCATAATCCAAAGCTAAAGACAAGCATTCAAATTTCTGATTTTTCATTCAAATACCTGATTTTCTAAACCATTTAAAGTCCTGATAAATTTACTGATGTTACCATTAATTTGAGTCGTAGGCTGCGGCCTAATAGATGGTCACAGATACACTGCTCAAGTACTGGAACAGACACACAGGAATCTGAATGGGAGATTTAAACGATGCCCTGCGTCAGCTTGTGATAAGGGAGGAGACAGAAGACCTATGAATAAGTTCCTGAGCACTTAGATCAATTAAAAAAATAATTACAGAGTTTATGCAATGTCATTACAAACAACGATCACACATTCCTGATTTGACAAGCCCCAGTTTTATCCTGTGCATCAGATGGCATTACAGACTGACGCACTGTTTTAATTTTCCTACCTCTAGCTCCAAGGAGCAGCATTGCTAATCCATACTATTAATCTAATGTCCTAATTAAAAAAAAAAAAAAACAACAACAAACCAGGGCTAATTATTACTATTAAGCTCAAGGAATAATAATTTCTCAGCTAAATGTCTCTCCTTGAAAATCATGGGATTTATATCTTGCTGCTTGCTTATCCAGAGTGGAAAAAAGTGTAAGTGTTTACCATTCACGTGGTACAGAAGCCCCCTTAAAAGATTTCAACAGTGTTAAGGCAAATTCATTTTCCAGCTGCAAGAAAGCAGGACAGCTGTGTGCGGATGTACGTGGGTAAAAACCCACTGAGCTTTCTGTTGATACTTTGTTCAGACTGCAGGTTCATGATTTCAAAGCTTTGCATACAGTATCTTAAGTCAGCATTGCTTCCTCTTCCATCCTTCCACCTTGGAGGTAATTCCCTCCTCAGTCTTCAGCATTTTGCTCACTTCTGCTCCCAGAAGCGTTTATGCAACTATGCTGCAAAAGAGGTAAAGGAGATGACCTGGCTTTAAGAAAACAGTCTTGCTGTTACTTTAAAATGTACGTAATGTCATTATATAAGTCTTGCTTTGCTTTATTAAGCCCGGTCTGTTCCCTATCTGCTGAATACCACAGCCAGAAAGCTCTTGGCCAGCACAACTCAGCCACACAAGGCTTGGTGTGAGCAGTCAGGGAAGAGGAATGAGGGTGGCAATTCCTCAGGCTACTACTGCCACTGAAGAGTGCCATTCCTGAAGCAATAGGCTGGAATTACCTCTTTGGGGGCACCGCACTGACCCTTTCAAGCCTGGGATAGGAAACCTTTTCTACTCTGAAGAGGAGACAGAAGTCTAAGGCACATACTAAGCTGCTTTATATGCTTAAAAAAATCATGGCCTTCATTGTGAATACATTTGTATAAAAAGTTGTCAGTGTATTAAAAAAAACCCACCTTGAGGACAAATTCCAGCTTCAAGTATTCCTGTATCTCTCACACAGTGCACATTCCTCCTGCCATGCTGCAATATGCTACTACCCTAAATTGTGCTGACACAGCTCTTGGTGGGATTACATTCTGAACAAAACTGATAAAACTAAATAAAATCCTGCAAGCAAACAAAAAAAAAAAATCTTTAAAACAGGACTTGTTAATCCATGGTCTGGAAGCTGAGTCTTTGCCTTCAGACAGCAGAACAGGTTGATGATTTAATCATTCTGAATAGACTAAGTTTATACCTACTATGGTAAAGGACAGGAGTCTTTCTAAAATGTAAGCAGTAGCAGAACATAAAGGTAAACATCATCTTTAACTTGAAAACCCCAAAGAAGGCAGACACAAGCAGAGGGGAGAGTTTGTAAGATTACATATTTCTTAGGTATTGTTCCTCTAAGGAAAAGCTTTTAGGCTGAAAGGTTTGTATAAATTTGTCTCCACAGCACCATGGCTGGTTAGGTGACTTGACATCTTTATAGGAAAGTGATGGAGAGGTGTTTCTCAGAGTCAGTGTACCAAGAGATGCAACTTCTCCTCTAAACCTCTATCTAGATGTGACATAAAAAGTTGCACGGATTGGATTTGTGAAATTAGATTACACTCCTCTATTTTAACCTTTCTCTGGCACCAAGGGTAATTTCAATACTGAAACCTGTAAAAATATTTTCCTCACTTTTTCATTTCTATGCTTGGGATGTATTTTTCTGAGTGGGCTATAAGTTGCCCTGTATTTTATAATTTTGGTTTTGCTACCTAGGTAGACCTTAAGGGAAAAGCCAAAGCATTATTGTTGTCCGGATGTCAGAAACACGTTGTGAAAATCCTATATCTTTTTGTAATAGAACTGTCCTGTCCAGCAATATTTTTTCAGTACCTATTAGGAGGAGAGCACCTGGAGGGACACCATGCCATTGCAAACTACAGAGTTGAAAAATTTAGGAAGAGACAACAGTGGAGCTCCCAAGGCAAAAAATGTCAATTTTGCCATTATTTACTTTGAAGCTTTTATGGAGAGACACAGGGATTTCTTTAGAAGTTCTTAAAATGGAATTTCTGCTCATCAGAAACTGCCTTAGATTTCTGAAGCTTAGTCCCCTGGGATACTTTACACATCATTAGTCTTCTTGAAACAGAGTTTATTTCACAACTAAAATTGTCTTTTAAGTGTTACACAGCACAGCAACAATAACCGGGTACAAAGAGCTACCTGCCACACAGTTTTTGACACTCAAAGAATTCATACCAAACTGCTTCTAACTGTGTAAGAGCTCACACATCTTGCCTGGAAAGACCAGCTAGTCAGGTCTGTGAAAAAGCAAACATATATTAACAACTAGATTCTCTCAGAAAGTGAATTTGGAGTAATAAATAAATAAATAAATTTAAAAGAAAAAAGAAGAGAGAATGGGGATCAACAGTTTTCTCAGATTTTAATACAAACTGTTCTACATTCTACTGGTAAAATTGTGGCAAGTTGACTAGCTCCTAGCCCTGGAAATTAAGCTGGTGCTTGCTGGCATATCTAACATGTTGTGCCACTGGACATGTAATGAGCATTTAGCAGATTATATCACATTTAAACAGTTTAGGCAGCCCCCCTGGCAGGCCTACACAGTGTTTTAGGGATGGGTGAGTACACACATGCTTTTCCATGAGACCTTCAGCAAGTGAAACTCTCTGAAACCAGCATTAGGATTTGCAAACAAGAGTTTTGTGCAACAGCAACCATTATTCCACATAGCAGGAAGCTTTTGCTGTAAGGTACTGATACCCTCCACATTGAAGCCAGTGTGTATCGGCTCTGATGGAGGGGGAGCACATCCAAAGGCCAACACTACGAATTCCACAGCTTGCAGCAATATACAACAAATGAAAAATAGGCAGATATCCATCTTCCAGCTTTGAACACCTGGAGGTAAAGCTGTAACAAATTGATTAGTGGTTTTTCACTTTTTTTGCCCTTGTCTAATCAGCTGCAGTAAATCAATTGTGCCCTCTAGAATCCAAAGCAGGATAAGACAAGCTTCTGACTTGTCTGAAGCTGATTCCATTTCATTATTTAAATTAAAAAATCAGCAAAATATATTTTAAATGAAACATTTATCAAAATAGTTTGCTTTGTTTCATAAATATTGATGTCATTTCTACTTTATTGGCATTGTATGTCATTATGAATAGTGTGTCTTGTAAAACACGTGATTTTTCCCTGCTTAATAGATATTCTAAGATTATACCATTTGAGTTGAAACTGCACTAAAATTGTTGATGTAAGTGCAAAGTATGTAATGCGTGTAGCTTATCAGCATTCCTCACTTTCAATATCAAATAACAGAAATTTCTTGGCAAGTTTATATTGGATATCTGGAACAGTGTTTGTGCTTAGCTAAAAAATAATCTTTTTCAACTGTAGGAAATACTGTTTTGATCTGATTTATTATGATACTTTTAGATAATGAGACACGTATGTTTAAAGACACATTGTGTTTCATCTGAGTGTCTTCTTATATCATTTGCAAATGCAACAACATGCCTAACCTTGAAAAGAGTGAATGTAGCAAGACTGGTTTTGCTGCATTAATCCAAGACTTCCATTGGCACCTTTTCTATGAATTACTCAAATAAACATCTGTAAGTATTCATGTCTCACGTTATTATTCTCCATTCAAGCAAGACATGGCAGAGTTATTACCTTGAACTTTCTGTGTAGTAATAAGGGTAGCTGTGAACCCCACAAGTATTTGTCACTGTGTGACAAGATGAGATGCCCTGTTTCCAGTCACCTATATCTAAACATTTGGGTTGTGAGTGCAGAGAACCAGCCAACTCAAAATGTAACCAAGATTAGGTGCCAGAGCACAGTGAGGACCAGTTCCTTCCTAAAGTCCAGTATCCCCCCAGGCCCAGGGAGACAAGGCAAACCCCATTTTTAGCAGGCCAGGAACCTCACAGCAATCTCAGCACCCCAGGAAGGGAGCAGGGCAGGTGCTTGGTGGGAGTAGGATGAAGGCAAGAGTGACTCCAAGTCCAGAGCTTCTCACAAATCTGTGAGGATAGAGCAGGTCCAGGATCAAGCCAAGAAATCAGCCTACAGGCCAGCATTTGGGCAGGTATGGCTGGAGAGCAGCAGTCCTTAAATGGAGTCCCTGTGCCCATGGAAGAGGGTGTCTGTTCATCACATGGGTGAGGGTCCCATGCGAGGCTGATCACAGTCACTGAGGTGGATTAGTGCCCTACCAGAAGATTGCCAAGAAGGGGTATTTGAGGGACATGGATACCCTCTTGATGGCCTTCTGCTTGACTTGCCCCAGTTTGATAACATTAATTTTACTGGATGCAGTAGTACTCTAGATGTGGTCTAACAAGAGCTGCATGAGGCAGGTTTATCACTTCCCTTAAACTGTGCTCATGTTAGTACAGGCTGGGATGCTGTTTGCCTTCTTTGCCACAGGGCACACAGCTGAATCACTCCAGTTGCTGTACACCAGGACCTTCAGGTTTCTTCCAGCAGAGCTGCTCCCCAGTTTGTTTGTTTGTTGTTGCATCTGTGACATCCTACCCTAGTTACAAGAGTATTCCAGAAGAGAATGTTCAAAGCCTTACCAGAATCACAACATAGTCAGTGAATAAAAGTAAAAATGCAAAGATAAAAAAGTAGTTTAAAAATGTAAAGGTTAGGACAAATTAGAGCTGGTCACTTTGTTATGCAGACCTTATGTTGCATTTGCACATTAGTAGGTGTTCGAAGAATCATGAACTTAATACTTCATACAATCAAAGAATTGTAGAATGGTTTGGGTTGGAAGAGACCTTTAAAGGTTATGTAGTGCAATGCCCTGAAATAAGCAGGGACAGCTTCAAACAGATCAGGTTGCTCCAAGTGCCATCCAGCCCAGCCTTGAGTAATTCCAGGGACAGGCCCTTTACAGCTTCTCTGAGGAACCTGTTCCAGTGTTTCACCACCATCACCACAAAAGACTTCTTCCTTATGGAATCTGAATCTACCCTCTTTTGGTTTAAAATCAGTGCCTACTGTGCTGTTGCTACAGGCCCTATTAAAAACTGCTTCCCCATTTTTCTTACACAGCCCATTTCAGTGTTGAAATGCCACGATAAGGTCACCCCAGAGTCTTCTCCTCTCCAGGCTGAACAACTCCAGCTCTGATAATTTTTGTGGCTTCCTCTGAACTCTTTCCAGCAGGTCCATGTCCTTCCTGTGCTGTGTCCCCACAGCTGGAGGCAGCACTGCAGGTGGGGTCTCACCAGAGCAGGGCAGAGGGGCAGAATCCCCTCCCTCCCCTGCTGCCCACGGGGCTCTGGATGCAGCCCAGGACACGCTTGGCTTTCTGGGCTGGGAGTGCCCATGGCCAGCTCCTGTCCAGCCTCTCCCCCACAGCACCCCCAAGTCCTTCTGGGCAGGGCTGCTCTGATCTGTTCAGCCCCAGCCTGGGTTGACACTGGGGGTTGCCCCGACCCAGGGGCAGCACCAGCACTTGGCCTTGTTAAACATCATGGGATTCCCAGGGGCCACTTCTCAAGCTTGTCCAGGTTCCTCTGGATGGCCCTGTCCTTCAGGAGTGTCAACAGCACCACTCAGCCTGGTGTCATCCTCAAACTTGATTCCACCATGTATGTCATCAGTGAAAGTATTAAACAGTATTGGCCCCAGCCCTGGTTCCTTGTCTTGACATGTATTTGATGTGTGCTTGATGTGACAACTTTAATGAGCTTATTTAGAAATAGGTCTTCATATGTAAAGAAATAAAATTAATCTGAGTTCACTAAGTTCTTTTCTTCTCTGCGATTCTGTTTAACGTTCAGTACACTTTAAGCAGTAAGTGCTGTGTCTTTTCTGGTTTTTCCCCACTCTTCAGGTTTTAAAACAATAGCAGCATCTAAAAACGCTTCTCAGATTCATCTTCAAATGGCATATGAATAGTCCAGAGTCAAATCTACATATGGCCACCTGTCACAGGATAGCCCTACAGAGAATCTGGTATAACTTCAACATGAGCTGTGCAGTTATATCCACCTCTAAACCTAAATTCACTTGATAGCTTTGAGATGTAGCTATAGTCAAGTTCAGGAATAAATCCAGTGTTTCCTTCATCTTGAATTTCAACGCTTGGCACAAGTCAGCTTCTACAGACAATGGATGTTGAGTCTCACCAGTGGGCAACCTGGAAAGTTCATTCAGAGTTGTGAAAGTCTGTAACATTTCTTCAGAAGGCCTGCAAAGTTTTATGGTATATTCACGTGGTTTTTATGTCAACTTTGTTACACTATTTCTGGAAAAAAACGGTAGACAGCTGCAATTGAAAATTATTATCTGTTGAACTGAATTACTAAGAACCAGACTCATGAGTGTTTGTCCTAATTGTAACTTGATAAATTGGGAGTGAGTGAAGATTTAATCGGCAGTAAGATTGTGAAATTGTAAAGTGGTCACCAGCTTAAGTGACTATCAAATTCCAATTGTTCAACTCCAAAATTCCTTCATTTAATTGGTAGCCATTCTTTTAATTGTCACATAAAATCACCTGCACTTTATTGAGACAAGGAAAGGTGAAATTTAGCTTAGAATCCACCTCTTATTTCAGAAGGATAAATGTCCCACATTCCAGCTGTGTATTAAATTTTTTTACTTTCTTCTCAAGCTCCTGGGTGATAGCTATGAATTCTGACATAAATCTCATATAAAGACTGCATAAATCATGCAATGCTTTTTAAAATACCTTTAAGATTGGAGAGCCAACTAATAAAATCTCAAAGATTTATGTAGCACTGAAAGGAACAATGCTATAAAAGTGAGCAGTCTTCCGTTCCTGACTCACAGTAATAGCGATGCAGTCCAGATCTGTGTGTGAAGTCGTTTCTGATAAGCCACAAAAGTTACTTTCACAGCTATTAAATCCAAAGGCTGCTAAACTATTTGGATATGCCTATCCTAGTATATTCCCTGGCATATTTTTGTCTACTGCCCAACATTACAGAGAATTATCCTTAGGCATGATTTGGGATTCAGAATTCATGGAGGCCTTCCACCTCTGACGGGTAGTTTGCTTGCAGCTCCTCTTTTGAAGACCTGCCTAGAGACTTTACTAGAAGAGTTGCAGTCTTTTTGTGCCAGCTGGCCTCCATTTTCACTAACATTTTCCTGGTAGCTTTAATTTAGTGATGCTTCTGAGTATACTCAGCAGGGCCTGCAGTTGTCCTCGGTGCTGTTTCAGGGTGCTATCACACCTATAGGAGGGGAGAAAGGGAAGAGTGTTTCTCGTTCACAGGTTTCTTCTAAAATGGGCACCTCTTTGTGCATGCTAAGTGACCTAAAAATTATCCCTTGTCAGAATGATGTCTGCAGAGCTGTATAAAAATATTTCCCAACTACTATTTCCTTAAATACATACCAGTCTCTGAGTCCCTTAAGACTTCCCTGCATTGCCCTCTGTCATTATCTCCTGACACTGCAGCAAATGAAGGATGTGAGCATGTCGGCATCACTCAGATAGCAGCAATCCCTTTGTCCGGTGCTGACTTCATACTCATACATTAAATATTATATAAAGTATTAGTCATGCACCAACTGTCTGATGCTCAGGGTCTCTGATGTGCTACAGGCTCTCTGCTGAGGGCAGGCAATACCAACAGTGATCACGGAGTTGATCATGAGCCGTTTTGCTTGGACAAAGCTGAACCAGCAATGTTTACCCTCCATCCCTCTTTTATTAATGAGGCCTCTGGGTCACAGTCCCAGGGGGCTGCTCCAGCAACCAGGACATAACCATGGCCACGTACTGGGTTTGTTGAGAAAGGTGTCATAGCACTGGGAGTATCTGGTATGGGCATATTTCAACTTTGTGCAACCAGACTAACCAAGGTCATTTTAACAGAGTAGGATACAATTCCAGAAGTTTCATTGTGTAACACCTGGGGAATTAAGTCTGTAGTTACTAGTTATTTAGTCCATCATTGTATATGTTGCCTTTTAAGCAAAAACTGTTTACCTACACATGGCAATAATGAATCAGGAAAAGGAGAGAAAATATTTGCATAGGTTTATCCAAAACTGTAAAGACTGTCTGCTTTTAACAAGCACTCCAAATTGGAATCTGGTTAGTATGGGTTTTAATAACGGGTCTGTTGAAAAGGCGTCAGAGATCCTTTAATGACAGTAAGGCAAAATTGTTGTGCCATGTTGTAAAAATTTTGCCCTTGAACTGTATCTTCCTTTAAATGTCACACTACAGCACACAGCCATAAGTATATTAGAGATGAAATGTCCCTTTCGGAAGCTTTGATACCCTTCCATTTCATGCTCATTTTACTCCTTTAATTTCTGAAGATAGGAAGAACCCTTCTTGTTTCTCACACGGCTCATTCTGGTAGAGAATATCATATTCTGATTAAATTCTGCTACAGAAGGATAATATTTTAAGTTAAATTGGAAAGGTAAGGAAGAGCAAAGAATTACTAAACATCAATTATATAAAAGTAATTTTCTGCTGTAATTTATTTTCTGTTTGGCCATGCATATTAATGGTATAACATACAGAGCTGTGCTGTTGTGTTTTGCTGATATGACTTTTCCACCCACTGACATAGCAACATAGTATCATTCTATGGAATCTTTTTTCTGCTTAATTTTCTACCGTATTGAATTTTTTTTTTAAACTTCTGCTTTGCTTTTTCCAAGCTTGATATTTATACTGAGTTCTTAGTGATTTTTTTTTTTTTTTGCTTGCCCTCTAATGGTGATGTTGCTGGTTCACTGTCTTACAATAACTAACGGTATTTCATGGTAGCTAGAGGATTTTTAGATTTACTGTCGCTCATGGGTTTGTTTTTTTTTTAAAGAAAAATAGTTTTCAACCATAGTTACTAGAATGAACACTGGTTTTGTAGATGTGTGTTTGCAAAATTTGCATTTCTCTGATTGATAGATTCAGGACAGTACACTTCATGTTACACTTCAGAAATCAAATTATAACATTTTTGCTTGCCAACACCTGTTATCTGACAGATTTAAATAGCTGCTATTGTTGATCTCTGTGAAGGGATGCATCTTAATCCTACTGGAATAAATACACAATCTCAGTGCTGTTCCCCACAAACATCATATGAATGAGACTTGTACCTTATTACAGCTTTTGTAAGCATTAGAAATATCAGGAAGAAATTTGCTGTGAAATTTATTATGTATGATTTGCTTCTCTGGTGTACAATGCTTAATCTTGTAACTTGCTCTACAAGAACCTCCCATACAGGAATTCTGACCAAGCAACTTCTATTTATCTTCAGGCCTGAAAAAACAAGGATGCTGGCACTCTGAACTTCCCCATCTCTGTTACTTTTGACCTGCCATTCAGATTTTCTGGGATGAGAGTAAATGCCCAGTGTTGTGCCTGTTTGGTGGTTGTTCCCTCTGTTAAGGCCAGCCAGGCTGCTTTGTCAGTTTGTCCAATTCATGCAGACTCTACAAGCTTAGACTCAAACAACTTAGACTTCTTTTGTTCATGGTAGTTCTTTACTGGTTGCTAAACAAGGCTAGGATACTGACCAGCTCTTCCAGGTTTATAAATGTGGGCTACATTTGAATATTTCTAGTATTATGTGTACTTGAAAGAGTTATTTTTGAATAGAAATGTAAAAAAACAGGAGTTAAAAACTGGATCAGGAGTTGGCGAGTTGCCTACTTCTGAAATGTGTGAATTCTCCAGTTTCAAAGGAACACATGGTTTCTCTTATTATTTATAGTAACATTAAGGTGGATGTGAAAGAAATTTGGGAATGCCTCACCATTGTGATTTAGATGAAAATTTAATTTCTAATACTCCAGTCTTTTGTCTTGAAGCCCGACCTACACTTCATCTCAACAGCATTTTTGTTTGGCAAATGGGCTTGATGATGAAATTACCAACAGGAATGTGAGATGTAGGTGCAAAAGAGATATTGACAGGACATCTTTTTACATGTCCCATTCATTTTTCTCCAGATACAAGAATATGCAGAACTGTTACAGTAAGTACAGCAGGTACTGCTAATGAAGCCTGTGGCAAAAAACCTGCAACCATTTGCATTACATTACATATCAGAATTTCCCCTGAGGTCTTTTGAACCTCCTCTTCCCCTTTGCCCAAAGAGAAAATTCAGATCTGAATAGTTGTTACAGAATTAGAGTTAAAAGGATTACACCTTTTGTTACACTTAAGTGACCAAGAGAGATTTCTGAAGTACTCAGGGATGCTGAAACTCCTCTGTTGTGCGTGGCAACTTCTTGAAGCTCCTTAGCAAACATCTGCCAGTGGATGGATTTTCCTTCTACCTCTCTAGAGCATTTAAATTTACCTGGGGCAGAGGATTTCTAAAATTCATTGGAAATCTAAAACTCATTGTCAGAGCAATGGAGATAAAGTATGAGAACTTCCAACTCTATTATGGTAATTGCTGCCTGGAGCACAAAAATTACATGCTATTTATTGTCACATGGTGTCTTCTTAGACCCATCTGTTTGTACTTGGCCTGTATGATGAGCTCAGACAATTCATCCTTTGCTTCCACAAAGGCTCTTTCTTCTCTCAAGCTTTACGATTATGGCTGGTCTTATGCCTCTCTCATTCTAGCCTTGCTTCTGGAAAGGTGCCCAGTGATTCAGGTAAAGTTAATACACTGTCCTATATTAGGAATACTGCTTGATATCTTTCAAAAATGGAACATTTATCCAGCAAAGTGTGACAGACTTACTTAACTTCACCATTATCTGTATTTCCATGACATAAAAACCTGCAGTTCTGGCATCTCTAATTTTTTTCATCGCGGGTTACAGTCGCATTTGGTGTTCACAAGAGTCCTATCAGCAGGGGGAAAAATGTAAAAATGGAAAAGCACTATAGCCAGCCATCACCAGATGCCAACCACAGAAGTGTTCATTATATCTACTAAGTAACTGTTCATATGCATGAACTCCAAGTAGTTTTTAAAGGGCGTAAATTGAATCCCCTTTCCCTACTATAATTTCAATTTTTTTTCCATCTTTTAACCTTTAAGCCCATATGCAAATAGAAAGGAAGCCTGAAAGACTTCAACAAATAAATTAAAATACACCTCATCCGTATAAATATTGATTTATTTTGTACCTTGTCAATTCTTCTTCATTGTAAAATGAAGTTGTGTACAGAAGTACAAGACTATTATAGAGGTACTTTTATCCAATAAGTTAGTATTTAAAACTTTTTTGCCTTTCCTTTCCATTTCATATGTATGAGAAATTATAGAATATTAAGATTGTTCAGGACTGTCTGGGAAAAGTGACATCCCAAGTTTACATTTTTGCGAAAAAAAACAAAAAAAGAAACTGAAAAAACAACCAAACCCCCAGTACTCTGAGGGGAAACTCTAAAAAATTTAGGGAAAAAATATTTTAAAATACTTACTTTTTCTGTTTGTTTTGCAGAGATCTTGAAAATAGCTCTTCCCTTTTCTAAATAATTTTTTTTATAATAAGAAAAAGAATATGTATTTCTAAAAATCCAATGTCCTGTATGTCTAAGAATAATTAATCTATGTTTTATTAAAAGGTTTTTTTGAAGCAAGGGGATACAGGCTGCTGGGACACTGAAACATGCAGAGTTTGCTGATTGACTTATTAAGGGGTGATGCTGCAATCAGAACAATGAAAAACAATCAGACAATCAGAGCACTGCCAACAGAATTAGAAAGGTGACTTTCTGAACGCAAAACCAAACTGTCAGTGTGAATTTTTAATCTAGTTTTTACAGTTAAAAATGCTGAGAGCAGTCTTTTGTTTGTTTAACTATGGGTGTTTAATATAAAACAGACACTACTGTAGTTAGGTGTAACAATCTCGGGTGGAATTGATATTTTTCAAATAATTCAGCCAGCAAATTTTAGGTTTCATTCACATAACAGGCATTTGATTGGTACAATTAACTTTTTCTTCAGGTTCTTTTAACAGCATTCATTTTACAAAACGCCGTTACGTTACAAAATCAGCTGTCTCTGGTAGGATCCCACACATTTAAAAGAAGGTATTAAACTGAGAGAACTTGAGAGAAGCAGGAGAAATACTGCATCAAATCTGTTGAATTGGAAGATCAGCTGTAACATAAGACAAAGCTATGGCCGCTATCATGCGAAAGGAATTAAGCTAGATAGAGAAGTTTTAAGCTTTTTTTGTATTAAATGTAAAAAGTACTCTGGAAAAAAATTGCCATGTGTTTACAGCCAAAACTCAACTCTTGGAAATCCCAGAATTTGGGTTGTCCTCTGACCTTTATTCTCCTATCTCCTGGCATGCCCTATAAGCCTGATTTTAATCAACTGATCGCACACGTCCTGCTCCCCACCCGGACTCCTGCTCCCTGCTGTGCACAATACATAGATAATGCTCCCTGAATGAGGAACTATTCATATTTTTGTTTCTTTGTTATTGTTCAGTGTATGGTCCCATGTCACATTTTTAAGTTCTGCTCTGAAGGCAGAATTTGTAATTTCCTCTTGGGCTTTTCTGTGGTGCTCATCACTACAGTGTCTGAGTGCTTTACAAATCTTAATGAATTTATCTTCAGAGCACTTCTGTGCACTGAAGAGGAATTATTATTCTAATTTGACAGAGAGAGAACTGAGACAGAATAAATTAGAAAATATCCACTATTTTTGACAGTCAATTTGAGATGCTTACCAGCTGATTTTTCAGACGGTTTAGATACAGGATAAGTTTTAGTTTAGACGTGATACCAGATACACTCGGTGCCTGTTGCCTGTGTTGCAGGTATAGATACTTAATGTTTTCAAACCACAGGAAGGACCTGCAGTTGCAAGAAAGAGGAACACAGAGGTAGTGAACTCTTGCCAAAAGTTCTGTTTATGTGATGTGGCTGTGACAGATCAATGAGAGAGTGAGGGACACACTTGCTGAGGGCACCACTCCATACCCCCCAGATTTTCAGACCACCGCTTCTTTTCATCTGGTTTCTGCTATGTCCACTTCTGCACATCTCCCAGCTTCTGCAAAATTAATATAAGGATTATACAGCATCCTACTCTGTATAATTCTGATTTGTCCCCAGAGCAAGTCTATCCAGAGAGCACTGGATGAGGAACAAATCTCGTGTAAAATAAATTTCCAAATTATAATGCAAAGACACAAGAGGGATTTAATAAGTTTGTGTAGAAAACATCAATAATGCTTTCAGCTATGTTTTTGCATGCGACCTCCTGGGTTTTTTTAAAAAGTCCCAAGCAACAAAGCAAAGCTGTGAACTGTATGTCACCTGGATCATGCTGAGTCTTTGTACAGCTCGGAGCTGAGCTCTGGCATAGTGTCTTCAAAAATTGACTGAGAGTAAAGAGGATTTGTGAAGGATTTGCTGATACTCCAGGAACTCTGAGATTTGGGAATTCGAAGTTTTAATCCAATTTCTAAAGGAGATTGTGTCATTGTGAGTTCATGACCCTTTTGCGAATTTGGCCCTTTCTGGTGCTTTCCCTTCAGTTCATGATAGATCCAGTTTTGCTCCTTTATTCTTCTAGATGCCCCTTTCTACCCATTCATCACAGCTCTTATTAGTTTACTCAATCTGCTCTCCTCTGGAGTCCCTAATCAAGCCTCAGGCTCCACAGAAAGACCTCAGAAAGAATGGCTTTCAAAATACCCTTTGGTGCAGATTTGTCATATCATTGCATCTTAAGTGATACCTGTATGTTCAGAAATCTATTTGTTAAACTTCTGTTTAATGCACTGCAAATCAAAATACCATGGTTTCTATGCTGTTTTAGCTTAAACCTTATTCCTCCTGTTGACAATAGAATGCAAAAAATAAAGACCCATAAGACTACTGACTGAAAGAATTGTGTCTGGCTGTGCCATGAATTTCTTGTGTGTCATGTAGGTTTGCTGTCACTTTTTGCCCCAAAGACAAAGCAGGAGTAGCAGTATTTTCATTCTTTAATCCATATATTTCCTTGTCCATGTCTAGCCTGGACATGCTTAAGATTATTACTGAGCTTGATTCCACTCTTTTCACGAGGTCAGAGTGTGAAGTTCTTTTGCCCCTTGGCAGTGCTACTGTAATAGAATCCTGATCTCAGTTAGGGCCTTTGAACTCTATTACAGTTTCAGCAAATAACAGCAAAGTGGCAGGACTTATTACATAACACATAAAACATACATGGTTCTGTGTGAAAGATTGGTTATAACAAAATTGCCTTTCTATCCTGCACAGGAAAAAAATTAAATTGTTCATCTCAAGGCCTGTTTGATAAGACAGTCATGATATAAGTGGATTTTAAGAATTTATTGCATTTATTTTAGAAGAAGAATATTGTCTTTATTTGAGAAGGAGAACATATTCAGATATGAATATGTTCATATTATATACATTATATGCAACATAGTCAGATACTGCCTCTGACTATGTTGTAGTGTTATCTACAGCAGCAGACATATGAAACAATAGGACTGCTGAATAACATAAAAATTAAAAGTTTGTTCAAAGACAGCAAATTGCTCAGGGGAAGGAAGGAAAAGAGTAGAAGGTACAGACGAAAATTAATCTCTTGGAATAATGTAAATAAGACCTTTAGTTATATGTGGGATAAAAGAAGGGCATAGTAATTAGTACAAGTCTGTGCATATATATATACACACATACACATAAACTGTCACTGTGTCTTGCAGGCATTCATTATTGATAGATATCATTACTGCATTCTTAAAAAAAATTCACTGAGAAATCCCACAGTCACCACTGTAGTACCATTCCAGTTTCAAAATGTGAATGATTTTGCACGGCAATGGGGGACATAAGAGCTGCAGAACAGAGGTAAAACACTATAAATCATTTGGAAGAGGAGAGGACAGGAAGACATGACAAGGAATTAATGCATATAGTTTAAAAAGGCACCCAGGAATGTTTCATTTTCACTACTTTTTCAGTGATATGTTTTTGATTTTATTTTGCTGGAGGGTGGGGAGCTGATTACACTCACCCACACAGAGTGAGAAACGATCTGTGGAAGATGCTTCTTAGTAACCCCCCAGGCTGCAACAATTCTATCTTATCATCATTGGCTGTGTGGATGTATTTTATTTTCCAACATAAGCGGTTAAACTCAATAATCCTATTACTGTAACAAAGTAGGAAGGGAGAATCCTCCAAAGAAGAAAAGAGAGAAAACTAAATTAGATACATTTTGAGACATTAAAACAGCCTTTCAAAATCTGTTTTATTTGATGTTTGGATTTGTGCATAGATTTTTGTTATTAAATAAACAAGTGAATAATCATTAAATGAGTTGTAGTTGTTCTAGCATGAAGGACACTTGATGGGATCGTGTCATGGCTGTGCTCAACAGAAGTATCAGGCAATTGCAATTAGGGGAGTCTGTGAGGGAATTTGGTATCTGCAGCATCCTGCACAGAAAGTGTGATCAAGCATCTCATTAAAAGCTTGGTAGAGACTGTGGCATGGCTGAGAGCAAATTGATTAAAGTTCAGTCTGGATAGTATCACTAAGAAGATGACAGTGGGGAAAGCAACAAGAGGACATGGAAAAGATGTCAGCCCTTTTGCTAAGCACGTGCATCCTTCAGTTGTCACTTCATCTGACTTCTGAGTTAGAGGGCACCTTACTGGACTTCCTACAGCCTTTACATCATTGTGTAGCTGCATGGATCTGGGTGGCATTTTTTTTTAAACTCTGGATCAGGGCACGATATTACAGCGAACTCTCGAGTTTTGAAGCTGACAAAGAGTTAAACTGCTTATTTGTAGAGCACAGCATCTTGTTATGAACATTTCCTGCAAGGGTTTTGTGCTCATCCTCTACTAGTTCCAGGTAGACCAGGTGTGCTGATTTAAACTGATGGTACAGAGCCCTGAAGCTTTGGGAGCGCGGGATCTGACATCTATAAGACAAGAGGTAGGGAGATTGGAAGGCACTCTTGGCACACGACCTGTGGACCATTCAACTACAAAATGGGAAAAATGCTACTCGTTGTGGCACTTCTTAAACTAAATGGAAGGCCCTGTGCATTTTCTGGGTTTGATTTTCTTATAAACAAAGGGCTGATGATAACAATGTTTTCTATGGAGCAACTTGATTATGACATTCAGTGAGCTTTCCTGTACCTCCTTTATCTAAACAAGATCTGGTTTGGGTGAGAATTCAACAGAATCCCATGGTCAGATACCGTGGCACTCTCCAGCACGCTGATAAAATGTCAGACTGGGTATCAGCTCAGTGATGACAAGGGTAAGATAGGGGAAACAATGTGCAAATATACTCAAATATGGTTCACAAAAGCCAAGGTGCATTTATTAATCGGGTGCTTTTAGTTCTGGAGTTGATACACTCAAATCCTTCCTTGTCCAAATACTAGTATAGTAAGTATCTAAGTGAACAATATTAAGGAGTAAGTCTGACTGAAAATGTGTCTTTTTCCCTCGGTGAGTTTTCAGTGTAATCAATTCTTCAGTGTGCCTCCCTGCTTAGCTTTGGGAATGCCAGAACCTGCATGAAAAAAAAGTTGGGAAACAAATGTAAGTCTAAAGGAAATGCAGGATGCTCTCTTAGCAACATTCATTAATAATTTATTCTTTTCCATATTGCAGTATTTGAGCCAGAAGAAAAATTTCTGTTTTGTTAGATTTTTTTTAAAATATCAAATTTTTACCTGTTAATGACAATTTTTTTAAGCAGCTAGTCAAAACAAAAATACAGGTTTAAAATATCCATCGAACTAACAAAATCAATAGAATTTCCATTAAAAAATTACACTGTTTCATTTCAAACTAATAGGAAAGAAAGAAATTTCAGTGCATCAGTAATGTGGAAAGAACTGACTGCTGAGTTTTCTCTCCAGTATCTGAAAAAGGTACCTAAATTTCTACTTGACTGTCCTGAGAGCACAGCAAAAAGAAGCATCAGTTTGTGCAGGAATCTCTGGGTTCTGCTTCGGAAAATTCTGAACTTTCCAGGGATGAGGTCCAGAATCACCGAGGAAAATCCATGAATCTTGGAGAAACCTGATGGTCCCTGCTGCTGCTAGGTAGGGATAAGATGAAGGTTAGGAGTTCATGATTCTGACTTCAACAGGAAGGCTTCTGCCCCACCTGAGTGCTTACAGCCGCAGCACAGGCTCCATCCTCAAAGTGGAAGGGGAGCCAAAATCAGGGTGTGACTCCAAATAAGGTGTTTGAGCCACCTGATCCCAAACCATGCAAGACTACCAGGAAGAAGTGATTGTAATGGGCAACTCTCTTATAAGGACTGAGATACTGAAAGCCTTTTTTGTCTCAGTCTTTACTGGCAAGGCCAGCCAGAAAGGAAGGAGCAAGTAAAAAGTGGAAGACCCTCTTCCTTGGATATGGTCAGGAAATTCTTAAAGAAAAATGGGCTTACATAAGTCCATAGACCCTGGTAGGATGCACACATGAGTGCTGAGGGAGCTGCCTGATGTCACTGCAAGGCCACTCTCGATGATCTTTGATCGATCATGGTGGCTGGGAGAAGAGGACCCAGGATCCTGGTGGACACCAAGTGTTCAATATGCACCAGCACTGTGCCCTTGCAGCAAAGAAGTCCAGAGATATCCTGGATTATGAACATCTGAGGAGTGTTTCCAGCAGGTCGAGGGAGATGATCCTCTCTACTCAGCACTGGTGAAGCCACACCTGGAGTGTTGTGTCCAGTGCTGGTCTCCCAGGACCAGCACAGACAGACACAGACAGGACAGACACAGACATACTGGGGAGAGTCCCATGAAGGGTCACGAATATGAGGGCCTGGAGGAAAGGCTGAGAAAGCTCGGACTGTTCATCCTGCATGAGAGAAGGTTTAGGGGGATCTCATCCGCCGGGAGGGTGCAAAGAGGACAGAGCCAGGTTCTCTCCAGTGGTGCCCAGTGACAGGACCAGAGGCAAAGGTCACAGACTCTGAGGGTGACCGAGCACTGGCACAGGTTGCTGAGGCATGTGGTGGAGTCTCCCTCCTTGGAGGTATGCAAAATCCATCTGGATATGGTCCTGGGCAATCAGCTCTAGGTGGCCCTGCTTGAACAAGAGGAGTTGCATCAGGTGACCTCCAAAGGTCCCTTCCAGGCTCAGCCCCTCATTCTGTGGTATGATGAGGAATAAATGACACTGCATTTTCTGTTTACTTTTCATAACTTATAATTGTTTTATAATCTATTATAGTATATCATGTACTTATAGTATTGATATAGTTTTCCCCTATGCTGACAAGACAAATTTTTCATGTCTATTTCTTTGAGCAGAGACTAGTGTATGGTACTGGGTACTACAAAATAATGTCTAATATAGAGTGCTCTCCCCTCACCTTTGATAAAGCGCAAGACTTTATTCTTTACAAAAACTTTCCAGTTCTAAACACAAACATTACAGGCAACTAATTTAGGAACAACAAGTAAGTCAGCAGTCACGCCTTTCAGCTCTTGAACATTTCCCTGTGAGTGATAACAGGGCTTATGATAGGTGGATGGGACTGGTTGAACCAGGCAACATGAAAAGGTTCAGCTAGATGTGAGGGGAAATTGCTGTGATATGGCTATAAAGCCCAGGAAAGGAGCACTCTTGTAGGAATTCACAGAGGGAATGCTAGGACATTTCAGTACAGGGGAAAAAGGTTTACAGATCGATGTGTGTCTCTTTAAGTTCACAGAGGATGAGTCTGGAGTGACTGATGGGCTAATATTGACTGATCGAAACTGGCTACATTTCACATTTACTGCAAACAGTGACATTTCTAATGCAATATGGCCAGTCTGGCAGTTTTCCATCCTTCAGAAAAAAAAAATCTTCTGAATGAAGAAGGAATACTTTGTTCTATTATGTAATGTTCTCACATTGATTTTCTTTTCTTTCTAAGATGCTGTGTTCTGGCCATCTGGCTGCCTTGCACTTCCTTTGGATCTGTTATTGAAGCAAACAAGATAGACTGTTGAAAAGACTAATATTATTTAGCACATTATTGAATCTCAAAGGCATTCATACTCAAGTTTCTCAGTCCTCTGATAAGCTTTGTTGGAAAGAAAGAAGGATGGAAGCTTTTGCACGTGAATTTATTTGTTTGTTTACTGTGAATGAAACTTACAAAATTTCACAGATGAGTGCCTGAGTCTCCGATTCTCTTTTCAAAAAATGATCTCACACTAAAACCAGATTGCCAAAACTATGCTAAAGAATATTTAAGCACCCGTTCTGTTGGTTCTGTGACTAGTTCTAAAGATAGAAATAGCTCCTACTTTGAGAAGGGTCTATATATGGTATGTTCCTAAATCTATAATCATACGTCTATTAATGAAACATGTTGGAATGATTCATATGAGATGAAAAGCTGTTGTCACAATCTATTTGGAAAATGCTGATTGTTCAGAAAGAAATAGGATGTGGTCCATATGTCACACCTGCTTCAAGTAATTTACAAGCTGGAGGCAAAGTTATCTTGAATTCATATGGATTATTTTCTAATAGGTAAAGCACACAGAAGCATCTTTTATACAGCACATAAGTGCCATATATCACCAAATGTCACTAAAGTGCTGGGTGAGCAGCTCATTGCAAGCAGTTATATAACATGTAGGTTGGAAAAACACCTGAATTACCAGTCTGGATGACATGAAAGCCATGGGGTTTTTCTGCCAGGGCTACAATATATTTGAAAACTTTAAAAATCCTGGAGAATAAATTCTTGAACTTGATCCAAGATGAGGCGAGAGCATTCTATATCAGATGTTATTTTGTAACATGACAAGTTTATTTGTGATGAAATATGAGTTTGGAACTGGATGATTGCTTATTATATCTGATCACCCGCGTGTGAAAACAGAACTCAGTCTCACAAGATACACTTGAGACTTCACAAATGGGTTTTTAAATCTTAGTAGTTGCCATACTAAGCCACTTAAGCCCCAAACTGTAACCTTCCAAATGCCAGGTGACCTGGAGTCTATCACGAGAGAAATGTAAGGCCAATAATGGTGTCGGTTGCTGACACCAGCATGCACTGGGTACCTAACATTGATTTCTGTGTATTCTCCTTGTACAGCTCAGCTTTTTCAGGGCTGGCCAGCTCACTGCCTGCCAACTGCCACAGTTGTCTGTGGATCCATGTCCCAAGCCTTGCAGGGGTGGTGCTTGATTCAGCTATTCACACACCAAACATCGTCACAACTGAAAGAGACGCAAACTTTAAGCACAACGAAAAAGAGCAGTAAAACCTGATTAAATTGCCTTAAGCTTGTGGCATGGTGAAATATATAATATATGCTTGATAGGGACACGCATGTCTGGGTGTCCCTCAGAGAAAAGAGACACCCAGTGTTGTCAAAAAGGGTAGCTTTCAGGGAGAACACTCCTAACAAGAAAAGAGCAAGATACATCTCCAGGTTTTATGCCAATTCCTACTCACTTATACCCATGATAATAAGTTCATGAAAGTAATTAATTAAAAGTGTATTAGTGAATTGCAATTACATTAATTGCATTGCAATTTAACTTTAAAAGTAATTTGAATTAGTCTTTCTTATATGGCTACTAACCTCAAAATTAGTAAGGCTTAGAATCACTGTCCAGTGGGAACTTACTATTGTATGTCTTCAAAAAGAGAAAATCTTTAACATAAATGGTGTTTGGACTCCATAGTTTATGCTGTCCATCTTTCTGAAAAGTTACTCACACAGGCATCTTGTTCACCCAAAGCAGGTAAATTAGTCTCCAAGCTGCTTTTAGACTGGTTTAAAATTAATAAAAACTATGCTACTTGAAAATTTAAAGCATCTTTTTATTCAATCACATTCAAAAGTCAAAAGCTTTCTTATTAATTATTACAGCAGAATAAAAGCAAACTGGAGACACTGGGATTTCAATCTGGTTTTGTCAAACAGGTACTTCATAGAATTGGGAAAATGGTGAATATAATTTAAAAAAACCCCAAATTTTTCCACTTAATTGTAACCTAGGTCAAGTTCTGGCATTCATTAACCAGCTGAAATTGCTAAGTATGTCTTAGATCTCCAGTCCAATATTAGCTTCTACTAAATGCTTCACTTGTCAGTTATACAGGTCTGCCATCAACATGTAACTGTTGCAAAAGAAAATGGTTGGACTTTGAAAAGCCGTTTAAAATAGGCATCCTTTGCATGCATAGGTGTTTTTTTCACATTTGTTGAATTACTCAAATTCCCTCTTTGCCAAGTTTTGCTTAGTGAGAGGAGCTGGCTACAAAAGGACTGCTGTGTCCTTTGTACCTGCGTGGAAGGCTATGGCATCACCTACCCTCTCATGTCACTTACTGAAAACTGAAAATAGCTTAAATTTAGGCCAATTAACATTCTGTATTCAGATGAAGGAATGGGGAAGCTACCCACAAGTTTAAGGACAGAACAGCCAGCAAGTCTGTTCAGAATCTCACAAGAGATTTTGTAAGCAGTTGCCTGTTCCTTCTCTTTCTAAAAGAATTTGAATCCAGGTGTATCTATATTTCTAGGTATAAACAGCAACAATAGACAGCAGCAATGTTCATTTAAGAACTGTCAAGATCTCAGTATAACTTTTAGGTCAGTAGTATTAAAAACTGCTGAGATATCAAGCTGGTCATAACCGAACAATATTATTTCTAATTTCATGAAACTTTCCATGGATTACTTTAAAGAGACCTAACAGCAAATTTCCAGTGGCCTAGGAAACTTGAAGTCTCTAGTTTCTTCAAGACTTGCTCCAGCATAGACCTAAGGAGAGGAAACCTCCTCTCTAAAATGCAAGGTTATTAACTGTCATAAATCATCATACCTACATGTTCTACTTTCTTCAAGATTTTTGACAGATGAGCTCTGACAAGCATTATTGCAGTGCTTTAAAATGTTATTTTCCTGGCTGTCTAACTGATCTTGTTCTGAAGATTATGTCCAGTCACCGAGTCGGAAAACAGAAGCAAGTTTTTGAGCTTCAGTTGCTTTGCAAGCCAAATCTTCAGTGTAAAATGTGGCTGACAGAGGTGGGCAGTTCATAGTCCTGGCCTGTGTACAGCTGACTGTGAAGTATGTTGGCTTTGCCATATATGATTTCTACCAGAGATTTGGTGACAAGCAATTGCAAGCTGGAAAAAATATAGATGGCCACAGCTATTTCAGAGTTTCTGGTCTGTTTTCTATCTCAGGAATTCTCAGCTTATTGCACATGAGAGAAATACCTCTATAGTGCATTTCCCACACCGGTTGATCATTTCAACAGAGGGATGAATAAGTTTAGTGACTGAGCTGCTCTTTTCTCTAAAGTAGAGATGAAATACAGTGTAGATACAACTGGAAGAATTACTTTTCAATAATTCTTTTTCTAGGAAAATATGCTTATGAGAAAAACATCAGGTTTGTATTTTTGGACATATACACCAAGTTACCAGAAGACTCTTTAATTCCTTATTCTAAGGTAAGGCATTCACTCCCTTAAATGTATTAAAGAAAAGTTAGAGCAGGTACACAAAGAGTTCTGCTTATAGAGGCTCCTTTTGAACTGATGAAGAGCTAATGAAGATGCTGAACTGTTTTCATGAGATAGTTCTGGACAGAACTTAACTAACCCCAGGCCACGAAACTGAGAACACAGGCATAACAAGCAGCATGGACTTGCCTCTTTATGCTGAATTTATTCATTTCTTGGACCCAAGACAGGGGGATCAGGCAATTCCTAAAAAGGACTGAGAAAGCTTAGCTGAAAGGGATTAAGTAGTGTTTTCTGGCTGCCTCTTCATTTTGTCTCAGAAAAGCAAGAGCTGAAGACAAAGGACCATGGCTACCTGAAACTTTCTTGACTGGAGATGGCTTACATCTACTGTGCAATTTTTATTTGAAGAATGAAACTGAGAGAAGAGTCTGGATACATTTTCGGGCTTCTATTAATTCCTTTTGGAATCATACACACGGAAATTTAAACATGTTCTCAGACAACATGTTCTTCTCTCAAATCAGACGTTGAACAAGTCACATGTAATTCTTTAACATGATCTTACTATGCACAATATATCCCCATGCCCAGAAAGATTACACTGGAACTTTAAGAAAAAAATTCAGAAATCCACCATACCATAGAGTTTTGTTCAACACCTGTCACTTCCTGAGGCCAGCGAGTCCTTGCAGATCATGGAAACTCTAAAAAGGAAATCAGTCATGAATGCAATGGTCCTTGAATTCACTACTGTCATCACTGCTCTGCAGAGTGGGTTTTGCATCTAGCCTATCCTTTCTATCTGCCCATTAATCTAATCATTTGTAAACTTGGGTTGTCTAGGAGATGTGCATTATTCATAAATACATAGTTAGTTTGGGATGTGTTAATTTCTAAAGGTGGCTCTTCTACCTGTGAAATGATCCTGTTGCCTCCAGGTTGTACTGTTTGGTCAAATTATCAACCATGCCCTCCTGCCTTTGGCCTTTGAGAAGTCCAGCTTTTCAGTCTCAATCAGCACAGGCAAACAAGCTTCCTTCTAAATATGCAAAGGTTCTGCCAGGTACCAACTCACTCCTCCTGCTTCTTTTTTAATCTCCATCCCAGCTGAGTCAGCCTGAAGTTGGAAGGAATGTTCTGACTATCTCCCTGGAGCAAGGTTTTCCAGTACATGTCTGGGACAACTGGTGTCTTGCCAAATAATTTTCTATTTTCTCTCTGATACAACAAAGGAAACACTTTGGAATATCCAACAGAGTTTAATGAGCTTGGCAAAATAAAGCTAGTACTGTTCTTCAGTGAGTGTTCATTTTCAAATATGTTATCATATGTCTATACTCTCCACTAGCTGTCTGCCACTATTGCAGATGAGATCTTCAGCCAGTGGACCTTCAGTCTGACTGAGCAGACCTATGGTGTGCCTTTTATATCTACACAGAAAATGCAAACACTGATTATTTAGGAAATGCAAAAAAAGAGAGCAAAACCCCACGAAATTGATGTGAGTCTTCCATATATTACCTTTTTCTTGGAAAATTTGTTTCATGTGAAGCTGGCATAAGAATAAATTCAGGTGCAAGTGAACTCAAAGCAATTTTTTTATTCTTTTTCTCAAAGATATTCTGGGAATTAATCAGCACTCTATAACACTTAGTGCAAGTTAAAATCCTGGTTTATTACTCAGTGGTAGATTAAAACTGTGTGTCTTACTCTAAGCTGTCTGTTTTCATGCTGCTCATTCCTTTGTCTCTCCACTGTGTGAAGCCATCTGTTGTGTTAACAGAACTACCTGGGAAAGGAGGACAGCGTGTACAGACACTAATCTGAATGCTGCAACTTCTATTTTGCCAAGTTTTTTTGTCAGATTAGCTCCTGTTTTTATCCACAGGATGTCCCTAGGAGCAGTTGTGCTGGCTGTAGCAAGGAGCGGGGTGCAGGAGGATTTTGTGATGCAGGAGTAGGGCTGAGTCAGTGTGCTGGCTTTGGCTGGGGTAGAGTTAAGAATCGAGGAGCAGCTAAGGCAAAAGTAGATTTATATCAGTGCTGAGTGTAGACCTTTATTTTCAGGAAAGAGACATTTCAGCAATGTGCAACCTATGGAATTTCAAGCATACCAGGGGCTCTGATGGTGAAATTGAGTTTATAGGATCTACTGGCTGTTTTTCCCTTCCTCATCTCAAACATCATTCAGGATAATAAAATTATTAATTTTTCAAGACACCAGCAGTCTTCTCTCTCAATACCTTCAATTTAAAAGCTTTCCTCATAGATCTGCTGAGATATTGTGCTGGTTTGGCTGTAAACCAGCAGGGGAAATTAACCCCACACCGAATACCTTGAGAGATTTTAGGTCAAAATTACAATTTTAATAAAAAAGGTTAAAATAAATGCAGTAATACAGAAACACAGGCTTAAACAAACTGACAGAGTCACAGTACAACCTGATACTCTGTTGAGCAGGGTGGTAGCTGTGCAGTCCAGTGAGGCACTGGTCCTGCAGAAAGGCCTGGTAGCCCAGTCCCGGTAGTGGAGTAGCTNTTGCTTCGGTAATGAGCTTGGATGAGCCCTGGGCTCCTCCGAGATGCTCCCCAGGGTTCTCAGAGATGATGCAGGGTCCTCCGATGGAGTTCAGACTAATTAGTCAGGCTGGGTGGTGCTAATGGGCCATTACCTGTGATCAGATAACCAGAGTGGGTGGTGCTTGCTGTCGGCTGGAGTGCTTATCTCAGTTGAGATAAGGAGTCCCAGGTGTGCAAATATGAAATTTATCCAGCTTTTGTGGGTGGTAATAGAATATATAACTAATCCAGGACAGATATGATACATTAGTGCTTGAAAAAATACAAAAATGATGCCATCTGTTGTTGCATTGGATACAGACATCAATTCCTTTAACTGGGCAACCAATCTGAATTGTTCACAGCAGAAGCAAGCAGGGTATCCTGAAAGTTCACAGGATTGGAACAGGGATTGCAAATTCCCTGAATTGGCAATCATAGCCATCTAATAGTTACTCAAGTATCATTCAGTAACTTAAAAGAACTGATAATCACAAGTTAGAAAAATAACTTTCACCCTTTTTAAAATTCCAATCGTAAAATTAAATGTGAGTTTGCATCTGGCAACTGAAAATCAGCCTGAAGGCTTCATGATCAGTGAGAATAATATAGGCAATAATACATGTGAATAAACTAGTGTAAATTATTCTATTCCTATATATCAAGTTATAATTTAGTTTTCCATCTCACTTTCCTGAATATTCTTTAAAGAAGTGTATTAATGTAGCAATCAAGGTGAAAGCATAAATGCCATGATGTAAGATCAATTGCTAAAGGATTAATAAAAATTCTGTGAGCCCAAAAAGCCACGTTTAAACTCAATGACAATACCCCATGTATCTTGCACCATGCCAGTTCAAAATTAATATGAGATAATGATGCATTACATGTAAAAATTATTATAATAATCATTGTAATATTGACTGTGATCTTTATTTTGCATTACATTCAAATCATTTCAGCTCTTTTGACCCAAGAAACTAGACAAAAGCCTGGAGTATTGCCAGTTGTTCTAATTAGGACAAAGAGTGCTGAAGCCCTTTTTGGAACTCCATTTATTTTATTCAAAAGTAGCCTGGCAGTTTTCTTCCCTGTATTAACCTCTCTTTTCCTGAACACTGGACGAAGAGAATAAGAAAGTTTATCACATGTTCATTATCTCATGCTATGTCAGCTATGCCTATGTACAAAGCCTATTCTCTAGACTATTTTTTAGGGTTAAATCCTGATCTGCATGTAAGTCTTCAACTTTCCTAAGTCTTTCAAGTTTCATACCATGAACATAAGGTGCATTTGGCTTCTTACTCCCAGCCCCTCCTAACAGCATCTTGGCATCTCTCCCTCACCTGGGGGATGCAAACCCTGAGACTGAAAAACCTGTGGCACTGTGCTGCAGCCAGTGATGGGCACTCCAGTGCAGCCCAGCCTCGAGGTGTCCCTGAAGGCAGATTCTCACTTTTGCTGGTTTAGCTATTGGAAAGTAGGTTACAGAGCACTGTTTGCTAAAAAGAGATACTTTATACACTTCATACTGTGGCTGCTGAACTGTGAAATACATAAGACCCTTGATTACTGTAAGGAATATTGTGAAAAAGAGCACAGTTGTGTGATCACCACATCTTGAGGATCACACTTGATTGATTTTTTCATTTTTATCATTGGAGGGATGGAATAGAGCAAATATGCTACAAAAAAAAAAAAATCCCTTAAATTAACCTATGCAAATGACTTTGAACTGACTCTTGAATGCTTTTGCTTCCATTTGCCGCTCACTTAAACGAGATTGAGTATAAGCAGCTGTTGCGTACAACGGAAATAACTTGTATCAGTTATTGGCAAATTTGGGGCAAAAACATTTCTAAATTAGTCTTTGCATTTAAAAATCTTAAAGGAGAAACGAATGTTTCTGTGCTGGACATGAGGGGTTGCAGAGGGCAAGACATCCATTCCAGTGCCTGTCCAGAATCAGGCAATTGGTGTTCGATCTCTCTGTAGCCTCCAGCCAAGATCAGAAACTGCCAGTTCTACGGAATATGCTGAGGTGGGCTCCCCACTGCCTCATCTGCTGAGGCTTTCCTGCTACACATAAAACACCTGCACTTGGAAGCTCTTGCAACCTCAAAACTTCTACTTCAGTTAGCATTTTATTTTTTTTCTATTTTTTAAAAAATATGTTAAACAGCTTTAGCAGAAAAGGCTGTAAAAGGGCTGTAAAATGGTTAATCACAACAGAGCAATGAATTGACTCTGTCCAGCTAGTGATTGGTGAACCACATCTGGCCCACAGGCTGCTCACATCCAGCCTCATATCAAGGGCACCTGAGTGCCCCAGAAACTTGAGAAAATGCTGCAGTTGGGGCTGCTATGACAGAGGTGATGCTGCTCGGGTGTCCTTCTATCCTTCAGGATAACAGCTGGAAAAACAGGAGCTGCACAATAATGAGCGGGGTTCCAGCCTTCAAGTGCATCCTGTTGGGGATTGCCTTTGGGGTGAATACTCATAGTGGCTGCATCTTCACATCCCAAGTATCTTCCCTGGAACAAAGAAAGGTGGGTTTCTGCAGTTTCTCCCGAATTATTTGATTTTAAGTATATTCATGCATCCCTGAAAACCCCAAACCTAGAATTTTATTTATATTCTGAAAATATAAATATTCTAGTCAGTGTCAGTCATTTGCTTCTAAATTCTGTCTGATGATATTCTTGAATTAATGTATAGAAAAGGAAGGGCTGCCTCCATATCTGGAGCTGAAAAGGCAGTCTTGCCTGCTACAGAATGTGGTGCTGAAATACAAGGAGAATGGTCTGATTTCAATCAAATGACATTTTAATTATTTAGTCTGTTTAATCTATTATTGAAAAACTCTCATAATGCAGCTCTGGAAAGCCTTCCTATGCTGAACTGATTTTTTTTTCTGGCATTGTATTAGAGGTTTCCAATATTCTTAATTAATCATAGTTAGATTATCTGCACTATAAAATTAAAAATATATGAAGCTTCAATATTTCATCTTAGTAAGAATGGCCTACTAGAGCCAGTGAGTTGTTCAAAATGGATTAAGGTCCAAAACACAAATAATTAAACACTGATTTATTTTTTAAAGCAGACGATTGTTCTCGGATTTCTTTAGCACCTTCTACAATTAGAATATTGATATGTAAAACTGTATTTAAAGCTTAATCCTCCCAAATACACTTCTCATGAAAAAAAAAAAATCAGTATTTACTGATTGTGATTATTTAAATTCTTTGAGGATTTGGAGGCCTGTAACTCTGACAAGGTTATTGAGAAGGAAGGTGATCGTTTAAATTCCAGCAAGAATACATTCTCATTCAGTCAAGGTCACTTATCAATCAAATGAATGTCATTTCATAAACACCCCTGAACAACTGTGTTCTATTATCTAAATGGGAAGGAGAGGTGTTAATGGGTGTCTAAGGGTTGAAATCAATTTAGCTTGGAGGCACTCAGCTGTTAGAACAGTTGTGAACATGTCTGGCTGCTAATGTATGCTGATTAGTATTAATATCACACGATGACTGAAATGCGACTGGCATGACATTTCTAAACCAATGAATGGTGATTACAACTCTCTCTTCTTCATCCCCTTATTTGAGTAATCGCTTCTGGCTGTGTGGACTATCAGGTTTGCAACAGGCACAGCACTGAGTCTGAAGATTTGTACCCACAGGCACCTTCTTGCCGCAGTGATCCCATTGGACGAGGAACATAAAGAGCATTTGACCTGCTGTTTACTGGCAGCAAAGGAACCTGCACAGCTCACTAAGGAAGTAAGAAGAACCTGCACTCAGGAATTAGAAACAGAAGTTTATCGTATATATTTATGCTGACAACATATGCTTAATGTGTTAATGCTCAATGTTAGAAATACAAGCTTATCATAGACATTCATGCTGACAACATATGCTTAATGACAAATGGAAGTGGAGTTTTCAGGTGGTAAATTACAGAATATACTGAATAAACTTGTGCTCTCTTTGTGATTTTTTTTTCCTAATGTGATGTCAATACAACGGAAAAGTTTAGTGCCAGAGGGAAGAAAACACTGATTAAAATTATCAAAAAACCCAAGACAAAACAGAAGTTTCGTTCTCTTCGCAAATGAGTAACTTGTCTACTGAGCCACTTGAGAAAGCAGAGGGATCAGGAAAATCAGGGACATCCAGACTCTGCACCATCCTGGTGTATCACAAACACTCCAGTGAAAGCAGCTTTGCAAAGTGGGCTGCCTGTCTTATGACAGAAATCTCTTCCACAAAGCCTGCTCAGAAGAAGAGATGATTAAATTAGTTTCCAGAAAACTCTCTGCTTTGATTTAAGAGTACTCAGTGATTTCTGAGAAAATAGGCAAGAAAAATCTCTGGACTTGACTGGGGAAATGGGCAGGCAGGAAAATATTAAGGAGTTATCAAAGAAGGCAAAGCTCTTTATTAAAACCAAAAAAGAGTTACAGATAAAATTGGAAGCAGAGGACAGGATTTTGAGATCCTACAAAGAAGATAGGATACTGACAGAAGATAGGTTTTTTCAGACATCTTTATCCAAGCTTGATAATGCAAGTGTTTTAAGTCTGGATTATAGAGTAACAAATTGCTGAACTGAAGTTCACAAATAATTCCATTTTTATGCATGGTTTCCTTACATGGTCCTTACCTACTACGTGTGCAAGAGAAAACAATTTCCAAAATCTGAATCTTCATAAAATTGTTTTTAAGCTTCATATTAAATCTGAACTGTGCCATATACCTTAATTTTAAATAAACTAGTTATTATTATTAGATTTTATTCCAAAAGAAGAAAGGACAAACCGAAACAACTCAAAATTGCAGTATCTGTCATATTCCAAACACACTTCTAAGATTTGTCTTGGAGATTATGCCAGCCAAGGTCAAGCTGGAAAACATGTTGTGATGCCTCAAAAAACAAATTGTTAAGCATCAGTTCCAAACACAGTTGTTCCCCCCACCACACAGGAATGAGAGAAAGCAATATTTCAGTGATCCTGGAATGCCACCAGGGAACATTTAGGGCAACATGATCCATCATATCACCTTGGATGAAATACACTTTTTCTCTTGTCTACTTGTCACACCAGGAAGAATAGTCAATTTGGAGAGAAAAAAATTACGTGGGACATGAAAGAAAAGCACTTTCAGCATATCTGTGTAAGAAAATAAGATTTCTGTTAATTGCTGTGATTCAGTCCTGAAGCTGTGTAGAACACAGGAATATCTGCAATTGCCTTCTCATGGAGATAATCTTCCCTTCAGTGTTTTTAATATTTTTTTCTCAGATTAAGGAAGTTTGCACATGCATTCGTCCCACTCCTAAGAAAAGCAAATTCTTAACATTTTAGAAATTTTTTAATCAACAAAGCACTTTTGTCTATATATTCAGAAGGATACACTGACAGGCTTGTTACTGATATAAAACCATGGGCTAACCAAGACTACAGCATGTGGATTTCATTTGTAAATAATTATAGCTACTGTTTATTTTTGCTTAATGTAAACCAGATGACATAAATATTGCAAATTAATTTAAACACTAAACAGTTAAGATACAGATTTAAGGCAATAGTGTAGGTAATTCAGTTCTAGTCCATATTTCAAAAAAGTAATTATTCCTTTACCATCATTGTTTTTACAATGTAAAATTGTAGATAGAGCTTGTGAAAGAAGAAGAAAATGGAACACAGAAGGAAATTTAAAAAAAACAAACCAAACCAAAGAAAATTAAAGTAAATTGGCGGGCACATTAAAAAGAAAAAAAAAGAGGATTCAATGCAGAAAAATCAACCTCATACACTTGTGCCAGTATGGTAAGTTTTAGTCAGCTAATTAATGCATTATGAGATTTAAAAATTAACATTTTTCAAAGATAATGATGTAAATTTTAAAAAGGATAGAAGTAAAACCCACTTGGTTTACAATTACTGTACTTTCAAAATAGAATTCTGGAACATACAGAGGATGAAGGTTGTACTATTAATGATGTTCAAAATAATTCGAAAAACATGGATTGTGCTCTAGTATTTCTATTGACACAACATGAAGACTTTTAGAGTCTCTTACATCTGTGACAATTTAATTCAAGAGTAGAACTGGACAGCTCTTTCTTTGAACTACGTTGGCTGTGCCCTAACTCACTTACACTTTGAAAAACAGATAATATTGTTCCTGACAGTATTCCTGAGTTGGAAAAAAAAAATCAAATTAGAATTCAAGTTGCTGATCTTAAAAATATTGGAAGAAACAAGCTATTTAATGAAGTTACAGGCCTAGGGGTTTTTTTCCTTGTTTATTTTAAAAGCATTATTTCATTAATTTTTTTGTTTGTTTTCGTTATTTCTATCTTCAGAGTTATAATTGCAAATGAATAAAGCAATATAACCTCGTCAGAAATGTTACATTTTCCTATGTATTTAAAAATATGCAGCTCCTTAAAAATCCTTTTAAAAAGGCTTTTGAAAGGATAGACTGATTTTGTGTTTTTGAAGCAAACAGAAGTAATAAACCCTTCAACCAGAGTAAACTTATGCTATTTAGTAAGGACTTGCAATTATACATTTTTTTAAAGTGTAATTGCTTAGATTTATCGTAGTATTTAAAACAAAATGCATTTTTAAGAATACAAAATAATGGAGGTGTGTTGGAGAACAGAGATGGATCAGGGAGGATCATCTGGACAGGTGGGTACCTTTTAGCAAGGCAGGTGCTTGAGAAAAGGAAAACTTTCACTACCTTTTGAAAGCCCTCTGTATCTTCTCCAAGGATGCCAACACAGGCACAGAACAGTTCCTTTTCCTCTTGAGAAAACCCAAGGGATGCAACAACCACACCTGTGAGCATCAGTTGAGCGAAAAAACAGCCCTGGGAAGGAATGTCTTTGTCCTGGGGCAATTGTATTTCATGTCGCACCGAAGTTTTGCCTTTAAAACTTTCAGTGGCTGTTCCGTGAAAGAGATTTAAGATGAAGAATGCTTAACTTGCCCTGTGGCCTCCATGGCCTTGTGTCTTATGTGGTGAAATGCGTCATCTCAACCTCAGCAAATGCCCCAGCTCGTGAAATATCAATGTCCACATCCAGGCTCCTGTGCTGTCAGTAATCTGCATCGTTGTACTTGTTCAATGTTCTCTCCTGGGAACCACAAGGCTTTGTTCTTGTAATAAATGATGGGCAGGGAAGGCTGTGCTTTTCCTCTAAGCATTTACAGCAGTGATAAGAGTGGATGTCCTCCTTACTCAATTGGTGCTTCCCCTCTGTAGTTCTACTGAACTGGGTTTTGTTGCACAAGTACAGCCCATGGCCCATATCTTATCCTATGGTCCATAAGAAGTATTTCTTTGAATTCATGTGTCCTAGCCTGTTTTTTCAATAAAATTGCTGTCATACAAACAGCTCCACAAGGAATGGAGGTGTATATGACATTAGTGACATAGGCTGAGATTAAAAAAAAAGAAAAAAAAGAAACAGAAATATCTAGAAACCATCTTATCTCCAAACCTGGTTCTCTAAAATTAAAAAAGATTGGACTCTGCACATAGTTTGATAGGAGACTTTAAAAAAAGGCTTATTCAAAAGAAAAGGCATCAAACTGGGCCTACAAAAATATCTAATTTTTCGTACTACTGCTTAGCACTGTCTCTGCCCCATGATGTTGACTGGAGTCTTACCATCCTAATTTCTTCAATATCTATTGGGATGGTAATGCAATTAAACATGAGCAAATGAAATCTTCATAGTTAAAAAGGTCAGGTCAGATTTCATTTCAGAGACTATTTCCCCTGTTTTCTTAACAGAAAAAATTTTCCACAGAGAAGTTTTTCCACAAAAGTCTTATATATGATACCTCTACCCCAAACATCAAAAATATCAGTTATGTATAGCTTGTCGTTGAAAGAGATGCAGTGTCCACAAACATGAACACAATGAAGAAACAAAATACACAGAAATGAAAGTAGTGGTTTTCTGCCCATCTGGGTTTACTAACATTCACTAAAACATGTAAGGTGCTAACTGGTACCTGGGATGTATGAAGAAAAGCATCCTTTTCTATCCCTATCACCTCAGAAAAGAGTTGTCATAGGGTCAAGAGACAGTTTAGGATTGTACTGTATAAAAGAGGCAATATATAGATGTGTTTTTCACCTGTGCCTCATCACCTCTTATTAGTGCCAAGAAAGGCTATAATTTCATAGACAGGTTGCTGACATCTTTCTTTATGCATTTTTTTCAGCTTTTTTGATGAAAGCTTCAGTGCCTTACAAGAAATCATCAGAGCAAAATAGTTCTGTAAATTGATCCTTACTCTTCACTTTGTGTTTGTCCAAGGATAAACGCAGCAGCAGGTTGGCAATAACCAGGGTGAACCACAACACCGCGCAGCGTTCTCAGACCTGGTGGATACGGACACCTGGAGGTCATTATTTTCACTGTGGCTAAAAGTCATCACATACAGGAAATGAATATTGCCCTCATTTTGGCCATAAGCAGAATATCACTGACGAAAAGTTTGTCCAACTAATTTATGCTGAGGAACAGAATTTCACTACATTTTCTAAACGTGCGAGAGAAAAGACAATTTAAACCTGCCATAGGTCTCAAGCTGGTATCTCCTAAGGCTTCTAAACCTGCAAGTAGATAAAAACTGGCCTGTTGTGCTATGCCCTAAAGCAACACAGCAGTGTTGAAACTGTGCCTAATTAACCTCCTGCTAAACCTGAAATGTCGGGAAGGAATATCACTAGACTTCAAATGCTTTTTAACTTGGTTGCTGTGGGTAGTACTAGTTTTTCTAGAATTCAAGGCAATTGCTCTAAAATTTGACTAGACAGTAACGAATAGTTACAGTTAGAAATTGATAGTATTAGATAGTGCAATTAAAGAATTACATAGTGCATTTTAAAACCACAATTTTTCCAAGAGGGAAAATTAATTTTGTCTATATTGTCAACCTAATGGGTTAAGCAGAATCTAATACATGAAATTACTTTCCTGCTTTTCACTTTTAAAAGTGAGGTTTATTTGTAAGTACTTGCTTTTTACTGCTGTAGAGCTTTCTCCTCCAGTACATGCCAAGAACAATTTTAATTCATATGAATGTGCTAAAGAGATCATGTGTGGTAGTTTTAATCTGAAGTTTTATTTATGTGAAGTAATTTTTGATCCCCAAAAGTTATATCTGGATATTATGCAAAAGTATTAATTAGCATTTTTCTAGGTAGCTTAGTAAAACCAGATGAGAGGCAAAAGTAAAGGTTAGAAATTAAAATGCCCTCTATGAATATCTGCCTGGCTAGGCATATATTAGTTGTCACATATTGATCTTGCATGTGTGCATCGGAAAACAGAGAATATTAATTTCCATGTTTTAATTACTTACGGTCAAATTTACATTCCCATATGCAAGAAAATTGATTTTTTCATTAAAATCAGATTTTTTTGACTCAAGTCTAGGATCTCAATGAACAGCAAGGCATTTACACCGTTCCCACGTTTGTCTTTTTCTACTGATGAATTATCTTGCTCATGTTCAAACAAATTTGCCTTGGGAGGCTCAAGTTTAACACAAACTCACCCTCTCAGTAAAGGTTTCACTGTAAGGACTAAGATTTAAGAAGTCTGGTCACCTCCCACTCCACCGCCCCCACCTGGTCTTCCCTCATTTCTCTAAAAAACCTAAATCCAACTGTATTTCACCAGCATTTTCCTCCATCCTAGAGGGTATCAGCATTCATAGTATCTTCTGTAACTTCCCAAAGCTGACTACTACAGAAGTTAATGATCCAGTGGTTGAGGTTATGGATGAGGAGGAAGTGTCTGCATCTAAGTAACCTATGGAATTATGCATGACTCTTTGGGAAATGTGCATAACTCCTTGGAATCTTCCACAACATGGAGAGAACCCTCCACCCACCAGTCACTACTTTGAAGCCTCAATGTAACAGATGAGGATACAGATTTCGTTTGGGAGAAATCTCTGCTGCCTATGGAAACATGCCATTATGGGCTTTGCTTCCCAACTATTTTACTGTATTTAGTGCTGGTGATGAAGAACATCAGAGTTAGCTCTGAATGGTGCACTTCGGCCTGGCTTAAAAACAAAAGAACAGGAAAATGCTGTTTCTGAGGTATCTGCCCAGTGCTGCTTCTGGGAGGCTTCAGTAGTTTTGGACTAGGCTGGCACTGCCTTTAGAGTCCTGTGTGCACATTTATCACATCCCCCAGAGTTAGTGCAGTGACATTGTTGTAAGTCTGATTGTTATCAGGCTTCAGTTTGGCTGCAATATTCAAGTATCATGCTTAAGAGAAAAAGTGGTAGGAATGAGTTACTATAAATCCAGTATCTCCTCAAAGCAGAGCACTGTGGTTTAACATGTGTTCAAGACCTCGTTAAAAATAGCAATTCCTTGCCAAGTTTTACGGAATTTGATTCATTTCACAGGTTTATTTGCAGATAATCTTCTCTTGCCTCCTTGTCCCTCAAAAAAAAAAAAAAAAAAAAACCAACAAAAAACCCACCAAAAAACCTCCAACCCAAAATTTAAAAAAAAGAAGAATTTTGAAAGGAAGTTTGAAATCTGAATTACTTTTCAGTCCTAAACCCAGCCATTCACTGAATTTTCCACTTACAAAATCCTGCAGTATAATTGCACTGAACATGAATGACACAAAATGTGGAGTAAACCACTCAGAACAGGCAAGTTTACTCTACAATGTAATAGCAAGGACTGCTGGGGCCTGAGGACTTCTGAAGCCACAAGGGGAATACCTTGTGATTTCAGACAGGAAGAAATTGGCAACTATGGGAGTTTGTTATAATATACCATGTACCTTCAACAGCATGCCTTTGTATTAAACACTAAAGACAACTGCAGAAGTTGCAGTAAGTGATGCTAGACACCTCTTACAGGGTGCCAAAACATTAGGAAGTTAGAACTCGGTGGGATGAGTACAGCAGCAGGAGGTACACAGTGCCAGTGTTTCTCAGAGCCTTTTTTGGATTCTTTTCAGTTAACTTTCTGGAAATGTTTCGTGATGCTGTCTGCAAGGCAAATGGAAGGGGGTTGCAGATTACCTCAGGGCACAAATTAATGTGAAAATATCCCTGCTATGTTTGGTTTGGTGTGAAACAACTTTGTGTTATCTTCTATGGCAAAGAGATCCTGACTATGCATTCCTTAGTTCTAGAAGCCAATACACTGTCTGCAAGCCTTGCTACCGACAAGCTGCACTGCATCAGTTTATTTTTAATTTATTGCCTACTTTTTCATGGGTTACCCTCTATCACCTAAAATACTCTGTTCACTTCGTGGATCAGATCAACAGAATGAGCCTCCAGTCTTTCCTTGTACCTTGAAGCACACCACTAAAAGTCTTGTGGTTGCTGGTGATATAAATCGTGTTGATGACAAAAAGTTGAACAGCTTTTTGCTTTAAATTTCTTCCCATTTTTATCTCTAATATTTGTTCTTGCCCTATATACACTATCAAATTTTAAAGAAATTAACAACATATTTTGTTTTGAGAATAGTACTAGCTCTTTTGTGATTGTTTTCAAAGAATTTGTAAATATCTCAAGAGAAATAAATGAATAGGTGCTATCACTCATGAATAATTTTCAGTACTCAAAGAATTATGGATACCTGCTGGGTTTTTTTCCTATCTCAGAGAATTACTTCCTGAGAGAATGAGTTAAACTGAAACAACTCTTATAAAGTAACAGTGAGATTTTAAGAATGCAGTCCTTCTGGCTTTTACATCTTATTGGCAGGTGGGTATCTATTCTCCCAAAAGACCATGCAAATGAATGGGGGGAAAAAAATCCACAATATTTTATGGGACATACTGCTCTGACTGGCTGAGTAGAATTACAGTTCCTAGTGAGATACATGGGTTCCGTATTTAAAATGTCTTAGATAACACCTGTTTGACAATAACTTTCTTAAATTTGGCAGATTTGTGGAGCTCCCTTTTGTTTGTCTGTGTGTTTATGCTCTGTCTCTGAAATTTGAACTCAAGCCTTACAGCTACAGGAGGCATTTGACTTTGTCCTCCAAAAATTTCCACATTAAAAGTGATTGTGAAACAACCCCTGCCCTCCAGGTCATAACCAGAAGGAGTCAGAAAGGGAGAACTGGTGGTTAGGTCTGACCTAAGGGCAAAGAAACGACCTTCCTTCCTTTGCAGATAAGCAGCGTGCAGTCATGCCTTGCTGCCTTTAGCTGCTTTCCACTGAGGATGCATTTGAAAGTAACTCGTGTGCAAAGACAGTTTCTCTGAAGAGTGGACTGACAAAAGAGGTTGCTAAAAATAGGAAGAAAAAGTGAAAACCGAGAAAACAAAGCTAGAACATCTGCTCTAAGTTCTGGGAACATTTGTTATACACATAAACCCCGAAGTCTGAATAAGAAAGGAGTTCTCCAGTGTGATGAAGGTGTGCTCAGAGGGATGGGAACCCCTGGAGACTACAGAAAACAAAGCCACGAGGGCTCTGGCGAAATAAGAGCACAAACAGATCTCCTTCATAGCTTCAGCAGAGCTTCTGCATGCAAGGGATCCCCTTGCACCTCCAGTCATCCCCCATACATATATTTTTCCTCTTATCTTGCTCTTGGGAGAAGAGAGACAGTGAAAACAGATGTTCCCCTTACACGAGGTAAGTCCTCCTTTGGAAATCACAATCTGGCTTAAGATCCCTTTTTATTGTTTGCATACAGGAGAGTGCTTCAGCAGATAAGGGAAGCCAGCCAACAGGCTCAGGAACCATTGTGCCAGCCAGGCTGCTAAGCATGGGGACTGCCAGGTTTGAAATATTTTTTTGCTTTCAATTTTCTCTTTTCACCTCGAAGAAAGCCGACTCAAACAACCGGTGGATTTGTCTATCTTACAAAAAAAAGACAAACCGCCACCAACCACCACACAAAAACCATAATTTTATTCAATAGTTTTCTTATTTCGCATGTAACACTATGAAGGGAAACTAACACAGCTGTGGATGGAAACATGTTGCAAGACCTTGCGTGCCTACACCAGATTATCTCCTGGGCTGTCCACAAAGACTGCAACATGTTAGCTGTCAGATGGTTTTGTGGGAGGATCGTGGTTTTCTGTGGGTTTTTTTTTTCCTTGTGTATTCTGCTTATGTGATCTTCTTGGGACACATCTGCATTTTAAACACTGTATGACACAAAAATCTTTGAAAATAACAGTCCAAAACATTTTCTTATGAAGAAACATTCACAGCTCAGTTTCTGAAAATTGTTCCCCTGTCACTTCTCTTTACTTTGGAACGCTGAGCTGTTTGTGTCTTGGTACCAGCGCAAGCACTCCTCACACCGTCCCTTGTCTGTGCTCTGAGTGGTTCTAAGTCCTTGATTTGCATAATGGCAGTGTTATTATTTCCCTAGCTAAAATGAAAATGTGCATCTTGCTAAACTGATCACTATAATCTCGCCACTCTGACTGATTCTGAGAACAATTTTAGAGCCTTTTGTGTATTTGTATAGCCATGCATTCTCTGTTCCAGCTTTCCAGAATTTAAGGGTAACAAATGTTTGCAAGAAAATAAAGTGATGGTTGAAAAGTTGAAAAAATTTCAAGGTTTGATGAGAAAACCGAGAGAGAATGACTGAGATTGAAAGCAACCGCTTTTATTACACACATTATCCTTCATCCAATTGCCTTTCTTCCAAATTCTGGTTTTATGAGTGAGTGCAGAGTTCTCTGCAGAGTTTTGTTTTTGCTACAGTTCTTTGTGTAAGAAGAATCACAGACTTTGTTCAAAATAATAATTCTCCCTAATAAACTATCATTTATTTTTGTCTTCATGTTTGATTTTGCCATTTCCCTCTTACTAACAGTAGTATGTATTAGCCTTTCCCCCCACCCCCCCAAATATCACATGTAGGTTAACATTAGAATGAAGCCTGAAATGCATGGAATTAAGATTACTTCTTATATTCAAAAGAGTCAATACAGTGGATTTAAGACAGAAAATGGAGAAGTTGTAGGGGAAGGTTATTAGAATGAGCAAGGGAATGAAGAATCCACATTAGAAGAGGTGTCTGGAAGAGCATCACTTTTTTGGCCTTGCAACATGACAGAAATGCTTGCAGTGAATGACGTATCAGGAAAAAATCCTGTAGATGTTTCTGACAGAATAACCAATGGTTATAAGATGATCAAAGGTATATCTGGGTTGCAAACTAAAGGACTATTTATGACTACTAAAAGTGTTCTGCAATAGTTTTTCAGTAGGAATAGCAAGAGTTTGGGCTTACTTATGATGGTGGTGGTATAGCATTTTGTCTATAAATGGATGAGGATTGGATAAAATGAAATTATCTGAACAATGCGCATCTAAAGCTGAAACCCAAAAGAACTGCTAACAGAGTAAAGGGAAAACTGAAAGACTTATCTGTTCCTAGATTTTTTTAACCAATTTTATCTCTTGCTGATCGAAAGTATCAAAGGAAAAAAGCTAGCAGGCATTTGTCAAGCAGATAACACCAAACTAAGTTTATATGTCTCTTCTGATATGCAGAAAGAGAAGTATATCTGAACTAAACTCATTAAAACACACAGTACAGAAAATTCATGGAAACAGAAAGAAAATACTGCCTCATTAGTGGTATAGAAAAAGGGAGTACATTTTTTTCATATTAGGCAAACTCAGAGAAATTAATTTTCTGATACAAGAACATGATATGAAAGCAAGCATAATTCATGTATTTAGTAATGATGTAGAGGATGATGTTAATTGAACAATAATTAACTTTGCCAATGAGAAAAAAAAGACAACAGCAAATACAAAATGTTCAATGCACACATAGCCTTACTTTTCTCATCTTGTTCTGATCTATGTGCTAGATAAAGGTTAAATACTAACCACCTTGTTATGATTATTACTTTTCCCTGTAATCTACTTTTTTGTCTACAGAAAAATCAATGTAAGATATGCCAAATGTCTGATGCCAGAGAAAAGGTTGTGTAGGACAAATTGCAGGAGCGTGATTTTTGATTCAGTACTCTGGGATTAAAATATTTTAGTTATTTTCTGCACTTGTGACTTCATATAATTTAAATAATTTAAATCCTAGTACATTCCACTACCTCAAAACCATGAATACTTATCTTTTTATCCTATTTAAATTTAAAAAAAAAAAATCATGAACACCTATCAAAGCAGCCCTAGACAAAAGCTAGGGTCTAGACAAAGACTAAGGTAGGGAATGGGAAAAGGTTTTGCTTAGCTCTTATTGCTGAATAATTTTTCATTTGGAGTTTAAAAGAATTGAGGAAGATAAGCTAGAAGGAGTTTCCTTCCTTTCTGCTTGGGACAGTTGCATGCAGGAATAACTTCAAAACAAAGTTTGGAAAAGATTTAACTGAAAATCAAAGCAAAACAGAGTGAGAGAAATTATTCTGATTTAGTTATATAAAAAAATACATATTTGACAGGTCTAGCTGCCTACTGCTTTAAAGTTTAGCTTTAAAAAGGAAAACTGAGCTGATAAATATATCCGAACAATGGTTATTAAATCTACATAGACAATCTTCATGTGACCTTACATTTGGAACAAGAAGGAAAATAAATTTCATTAAAAGAATTGCATCAATTTTGAAACTGACTGAAAATCAAATACACTGAAATTATTTCACACTTGTGAAATGAAGGCTAGAGTCTCGTTCTTTGGTGAAGATACAACTCTCTTGTCATGTCTGAAAGCAGAAGAGTTCCTGCTCAAAACAGAAAGCATCAGTTGTCTGTTTTTCCTCTTCATGTAGCTCTACTTACATGCCTGGTCTAACTCAGCCTAGCTGAACTCAGCTTTGAAAAGTCATTCTTATATTAAAAAAGTAGTGTATTCAAGGTAATTCTTACTAGAGCTTGTCACAGGTTAATGAGAAATTCTGGGCCTTCTTCACTTAGCTGAACTCCAACAAGTTTCTCAAATTGTCCTTTAATCGAATTTTGTACTTTCTTGCTTTAAGACCTATTGCTGGAATATGTTGTGAAAACAGAATAAACTTCAAATCCAAACACTGTCAGAAAACGCAAAAGCTCTTTCATTTTCAACGATTCTTGTTTAAATGGCAGCTTGGGTACAGAAGGGTAGTTAAGCAATCCAAGTGTAAGGTGAAAACTACTGGACAGAGAAAAATCATGTTTTTCGCCTCTTCAAGGGAACACTCTTTAGAGGATAGAATGAGAGCAGAATGTAAATAGTTTATTATTTGATGCTTCAGTCTAATGAGAAGGAGCACTGATGCTGACAAGTCAGCATGCAGCAAACAGTGCCAGAAAGCTTACAGTAGCCCAGCAGTCCCTCCACTTGGAGCCATTAACCAATAGAATTATTGATGTGGAGAAACAGAGGTCAGTATATAACCTGCTGTTTACTAAATGCAGGGTTGAGTGAATAGAACAAGACAGGATTTTTCACTTCTGGAGAAGAAACAAAATAGCGTTTAGTACTGAATTCGGAGTAAATTTGAAAAGTTGGAGACAGAAAAAAGTCTGACTGTGTACATTTTTGGGTTTAAATTGTCCATTCTCTTCACTTCAAAATGACTTATTTAAAATATTTCCCCCTTTGCATCTACTGTCACTTTCATCCCAAGGTAAAGTGCACTGATGCTTTTGGAGCCAAGCTCCAAGGTGATGTTTGGGAGACTCAGTCAGTGCTTAATCTCATCATACTGAGCTTTCACCAGCTCTGTCCTCCTCAGTAACTTCTGACTTTTAGGCATGAGCAGAACATAAATCTAAACAATACTACTCTTCTTGGTACTCCATCACACTTATTCCAGTAGGATTTAGATGTCAGGGGCTCCTCTGCTGCTGCTCATTTGAGGCCCAATGTGATAAATACATTCAGAGCACACCGATTTCTGTGAATCCTTTTCTACAGGTTCTTAATCCTCTACATGCAATGAATGGTATAACTAACACACTTAATTCTACATAATCAGTGTCATTGAAAAAAACACTTTAATCTTTAAATCACCTTGTAAATCTATCCTTTTGCTTTAGCACTTTTAGGATATTAGCCCCAGAAACAGCTTTTGCCAGTTTTGCAAACATTTTATTAATATTATTTTGAAATTTAATACATCAAAATCTTTATTCTAACTTCTTATATTGTTACTTCAAAGTAGCTGTGAATTTTGAATACCTATCTTCTACAAAGTTCTCTTTTTTTCAGGTGCTAGTATTGGAACTAGGAATATTTTATTTTCATCTCTATTAAAATCTGGTCCTGTCTGCTGATTTTTTTCTGCACCTATGTTATTTGTAAAGATATCACATCTTTCTATTTAAAATTCTCTTAATCTTTTCATGCCTCCACACAGGTTCTGTGGCATGTATGTCCATGTGATGCTCTGTTCTTCAAGAGTGTAACTCTTCGTATAAGATTCATTTTTAGGTTACATTTTAGGTTCAATGTCTAACTGAAAACAAAGATCTGGGATGTCAAAGATAAGCAAGTAGCATCTACTGCCAACTGAATGATGGAGAGAGGGACCTCTTAGCAAAGGAGGAAGGACTGTGTAATTTTTTTTTTTTGGTTAGTGGCCTAACATGATTTTTTAAAAATACTTCTCAAAGTACTAACAAGTTAAAGCAGAGGGAATGTTCATGTCTGTTATACTGAGTCAAGTACAATAAAAATTGCTTTGCTTAAGTCAGCAACGCCAGCTGGAGTACACCTGTCATATTAACTGTATAATAAGTTAGCCATTAATGAGAAATTGGTGACAAAAACTTCGCAATCTTTGTAAAATGCACATGCTACCCCCATGCACACTGCACGTGGAAGGCATTGTGATTCCTTGGCTGCTGTGCACTTTGGGGCAGGGTTTCACTCGTGGTGTAGCAGCAGCCCCTGTTGCTGCTGGCAGCTCTTCCTGAGCTCCCCTGCCTTCTGCTGTCGTGGAGCTGCACTTCCACCTCAGGGCATCAGCATGCAGTGACCTCTGAGAGAAGTGACACGGCAGAATATTTAGGTTATATCTGCCATGTTTAACCTCAGTAAGTCACTCTCATATCACTTCAACCATTTGATACCTGTGACGTTCTGCACTCTTTGGGGGACAGTTATTTTGAAACTGTTTTATGCTGGTTATGAAGCAGTACTTACTGCACTTTTTCCTATTAAAATCTTCCATATTAAGTGAAGTGGAAAATGCCATTACAGTTGCCTGAGTAGAAGTGTTGGGCGTCTGTTCTTTCAGAAGGGTAATGACTGTATAAACAGAAAAGGTTCCCTTTGCCTTCATCTAAAATACTATCCTTACCATTCTTGAAGGAGGAAAAAGGAAAAAATTCATTGTCCTCATAGATCAATAGTTCTAAGGCTTTCTTTTTGAAACCTGGAGGATGCTGGGTTACATAATGCTATAGGTTGTATTCCTCTAAGGTAAAAGTCATTACAATAAATTACTTTACAAGGAATTGGCTCAGATAAGAAATGTACCTTGATCCCACAATTCAAATTGCCTAGACTCTTCCACGGATACCTTTTTTTTTTGCCCATCATCAATTAAAGATGTTCTTACTCAATAAGCAAACCCCCTCAGATTTGTATTATAACCTCCAGTATGGTTATCACCAGGGAATAAAACTCAATATTATTATAACCTGGAACTTGTACTTTTTATGTTCTCTCAGATTTTTTCAATAGCAAATGCCTCATCCAAATGTCTCATACTATGCAATATGGCTTTAACCTTGAGCTCACCATACCTAAAGCAGTTGCTGTCATTGAATTTTAAGTGGGTATAGAATCTGTATTTATTGGTAAGTTAACAAGTGCAAATTGTTGTCTCTCTAAAATAATGAGCAGCATTTCAAGATGAATCTGTTAGATTTCATGCAACAAACTCACAGAAAAGAAATACATTTTTAAGTTAATTACTAACAAATTTTTGATTCAGTTGAGTGAGATCAGGATTCAACCCCAGACACAAGTATATGCTCTTTCATATAGTTCAAAGCTGACCATTTAAACTTCTGGTTCTTACAAAATATTCTTACACAGACAGTAACAAAGCTGTTTGAGAGTTTCTAAATATAAAGGCTCTTTCCTTTTAAACATCGAAGTCTCTTGTTTTGCATGTGGTAACACCTATCAGATGTATGCAGAAATGCAAAGCTGAAGCTAAAAATTAGTGGTTGCCTGTACAGTGAAGGATCATAATTTAATTTTATATATTCCTTACATATAAAATGCACTGCCAGCATGCAAAACCCAAGTTTGAATTTTCCGAAAGGACAACTAGGCTTAGAGCAACCATTATTCTAATGATTTGAAGCTCTTTTAAACTAAAAAAAGTGAAAGAAAAAATGAAGAGTACTGTGCTAGTTCAGGCTGGCATAGAGTTAATTTTCCTCACAGTAGCTAGCGTGGGGAAGTGTTTTGGATCTGTGCTGGACACAATGTTGATAACCACAGCCTGGACAGGGCTTGCACTGAGCCAAGGCTTTTTCAGCTTCTCACCCCACCAGGGAGCAGGCTGGAGGTGCATGGGGAGCTGGGAGAGGACACAGTCAAGACAGGAGATCCCAGCCGCTCAACGGGATATTCCAGGCCGTATGACTTCATGCTCTGCATATAAAGCTGGAGGAGAGGAAGGAAGGGGACACTGTTCAGAGTGATGGTGTTTGTCTTCCCAAGTCACTGTTAGGTGTGATTTGGCCCCGCACTGCTGGGGAAGGCTGAATTCTGCCCAGCCATGGAAAGGAGTGAACGCATTCCTTGCTTCACTTCGCTTGTGTGCACGGCTTTTTCTTTAACTCTTGTCATCTCAACCCATGACTTGTCTCACTTTTACTCTTCCAGTTCTCTCTCCCCATCCCACTTAGCTGCTGGTGGGCGTTAAATCACAAGGATCCTAATAAAAACTAGAAATTCTCTTGAAAGTCACCTTACACAATACCAAAAACTGTTATAAGCTGTTTTTCTATAAACAGAAGTTAGCACTCATTTAAGGCAGATCTGGTGATAAAGCATTTTTCATGGTGAATGTGCTTTTAAATAGAGAAATGAAGTGTCAGTGAAAATACACTTAAAATGTAAACACAGGTTATGTGTGGAAAATTACATGCATATCAATGGCCACTGCAAATAAGGAAACAATTAATATAGGACCCCTTAAGTCCTATATTTAAACTACAGTAGAAATCCTTGTCAATTAATTGAGTGAATGTTTGGCTTTAATAGCTTACCTGATGGAAATATCAGTGTAATTCGTTGAACACTGCCGGCCACAGGTGGAAAATACATGTGTGTGTTCAGTACCTAGCATGTCTGACACCACAGGGCACAAATGGGCCCCTGCCCTTAATCACTGGCTGCACCAGGGTACAGTGTCCCATACAGGTGCCACGGGATATTACAGCCACAGCTTTCAGAGTTAATGTCAAAGACCTGAAGACTTTCCTATAATCTTGTAATAAATTGATGACTTATGTCTGAATTTCTTGACACAATGGAAGGACCCCATGAAATTAGTTCTGGGTATAATTAAGACAATGACAGCATTGCTTTGATAAGTGATATTTGAGATGCAGGCAGTAAGATTGCAAATGGCATTCTAGAAAATGTAGAAGTTTCTGCTTTGTATTTGGAACAGTGTTGGAGAATATAGCTGCAAAGAATGGTATTGTGGACAGATAGAGCAATCCCATGTATCTTTTTCTTTTTTTTCGAAAAAAATTAACAGATTTAATTTGAGGTATTCATGACAGTAATGCTCCTTAAGAATAGAAAAGTGAGTTAACTATAGAATTGCTCCTAATCCCAGGACTGGCAACCCTAAAAGGTAGGACAGTATGACAGAAGAATGCAAAGGAAGAGGACAAGAAGCAAACAAATCTAATCGAAATAATCTCACTGTAAGGAAAGATCTGTAGTTCTGTCAAAAAACCATTTGTCCACAGGTTGGCAGCGTATTGGTTAATGTAGACCTGGACTTTTTGCAGGCACTATACGTAGTATCTTCTTATATTCCAGTTGCTTGACACATCATGGTATCTGCCAATGATATTTCATAATTCCTTTATGTAGGTCTTACTAGTAGTGCAAGCTATAAAAGTACTCAACTGGACTAAAAATCCCTTCTGGCAGACCACCTTAAAATGGTGTCACATATGTGAGGACTCTGAATAGGGCACACAGATTTCTCAGGAAAAAACTTCGGCGCAGGATTTTGATATTTTTCTCAGTAACCCAGTGGAAGCCAAATCTCTACTGATAAGCTGTGATGATAACTAGATAACTAAACTATGACAAGTTGTTCAGTTGAAGTCACCTCCCTGACTAAATGTTTGCATCCCATGGGATGCACTTGTATTGTTGTGTAAAACTTGTGTATGGAGAGGAAACCAGTCCCCAGACTGTGATTTAGATTTAGTAAGTATTTCCAAACTGACAAGGAAAAATTAAAAAGCAGCATTTTGCACCTTTTCTTCATAGCCAGGAGCAGACCTTGCTGGGTAGACACATGCAAGCACATCTTGCCTAAGAACACTGCAACTGCAAAGTTTGGGTCACATTTATCGCTCATTTTTGGCGCTCCAGTCTCCTGTGTGATGTCCTCCTGGAGGCACTGTGGCCCACCAGCAAAAAATAAGAAAAGGGTGCAGCTGAACCAAACATCACAGCTGGTTCACCTCAGCAAAGAAGAAAGCACTGTGAACTATACAGGTAACTGTAGTGCCATCTCAGAGGAGGAAAAAAAAGAAGAAATGCTGTGCTGTATGCAGTGGTCTGCAAGAGGCCTACAAAGCACCTATAGTCAATGGGATGTGGAGTGGGATCCAGGAGTTGGGTTCTTGCTATCCTTCCACCTTTAATCTGTTTTCTAGAGAGAGATTAAGCTTTTTAAAAGCTGTAATACAAGGAGAAGGCTTAATGTGATAGAAGGGAGGTAGGTTGAGGGTTTTTTTCTGGTGTGTAGATCCCTACTGTAATTCACTGTGAGTGACTGAGTGTAGCAGAAAATAATTTGGTATTAACTCCTGGCCTATGGAGCTAATTTCTATCATCTGTAATGCTATAAATAAAATGAGATCATCCTATTCAGTTATGTTCAGCTGGTATGTTCACTAATGATGTCCCTATCCCCAGTAATGAGTCCTTTCGAAATGTTTAACAGAATATTCAGGAAATAGACTACAAATAATAAATACATGTTAAGCAAAGAACATGATTGCCACTTTTGAAAGCACTGTGACATCAGCAAGATGACAGAACAGCTAATATATAACCTATACAAGTACAATGAAAGTGGTTTGACGAGAATTTTGGTGTGGTTTTCCACTTGTACCACAATGTGGTTTTGAACATCTAAGGTTGACTTTCATTTCAGGGCAACCTAGGATACAGCAAAGTTTTTAGAAAACATAGAGGACATGGAGACAGACTGAAACTAAAAGATTCATACAGGAATCCTTCCTTGCCTTTTCACTGCCCCAGCAAGGCTTTCATCTCATTGAGGCTCATATTGAGGTGAAAAACTTCCACTGGCCTCCTGACTTGCCACGGACTTTCGGGATTTCTCCGAACCTGTAAGGAAAGTTGGTGTTTCAGTCTGCCCTCTGCCACCTCTCTTTACCTGGCCTTGCCCTGTAGCCTGTTATCATCTTCTCCTGTCTCAGCCCACGCTGCAAAGTCCCACAGGGAGAGTGTGATGTTTTCCCTCCAGACACAGAGCAACCTCAGGCAGAGCAAAGAGGCACCTTCTTCCTTGTGGCTCAGCCACCCAGCTGAACATGCCCAGCTGTCAAGATACAGCCGACTCTGAATGAATCAGCAGCTGCACAAGTTGCTTAGAAGAAGAGTTTACCACCAGAGCAAGAACCTGTGAGGACTCCAAAGCAGTAAGTTACTCAACTATGACTTTCTGGATTTGCAGATTGTCAGTCTGTCTTGAAGGATATGACTACTACAGACGCTGAAGAAATATTCATTAAGTGGTATACATAGTCAGGTGGTACATAGAGTCAGGCTTTTGCTATTATTACTCACAGCATCCCTCTGGAGAAGTGATCCAGCTGTGAGATGAGCAGGTACGTGGTGAGCCGGGTGAAGAAGTGGCTGAAAGGCAAGACTCAAGTGTTTTAACGAACAGGGCAACATCTGGCTGAAGACCAGTCACCAGCAGTGCTCCTTAGGGCTCAGTTCTAGGGACAGTTCTATTCCATACATTTATCAATTATCTGAATGCAGAGACTGGAAGCACCACAAGCACGTTCGCTGATGAAATCAAACTGGGAAATGCTGTTGACCCTCTTGAAGGACAAGAGGCTTCGTAGAGGGACCTAGATAAGATTGGAGCATGGGGTAATCATCACTGGTGTGAAATTTAACAAGAACCAGTGCCAGATTCTGCACCTGGGAAGGAGTAACACCATTCACAAGCCTAAATTGGGAGCAAAGTGGCTGGAGAGCAGACCTGCAGGAAGGGATCTGGGGTTCTGGTGGACAGCAGGCTCCATGTCTATCAGCAGGAGGGAAAATCCCATCCTGGGGTGCATCAAACACAGCACAGACAGATAGCCAACTGAGGGGATTGTGCAGTGTGCAGTTGTGGGCCCACGATTTAGGAATGCTGTGAAGGGACCTGGATGCATCCAGAGGAGGGTGGCTGAGCTGGGGGAAGGACTGGAAAGCCTGTCCTGGGAGGAGCTGCTGAGGAGTCTGGGCTTGTCCAGTTTGGAGAAAAGGAGGCTGAGGGATGACCTCACTGCTGTCTGCAGCTTCCTGAGGAGAGGAAGTGGAGAGGGAAGTGCTGATCTCTTCTCTCTGGGATCCAGAGACTGGAAGTCTGGAAATGGCCCAAAGCTGCACTAGGAGAGGTTCAGACTTGACATTAGGATGCAATTCTTCACTGAGGGAGTGAGTAAAACCCTGGAACAGACTTCCTAGAGAGGTGATCAATGCCCTGTCTGTCAGTGTTTAACAGGCATTTGGACAATGTCCTTAATAATATATTTTAACTTTTGGTGAGCCCTGAAGTGGTCAAAAAATTAGATTGGATGTACGTGTTTTCCAAGTGAAATATGCTATTCTATTTTGTTCTGATCCATTCTGTTCTGTCCTACTATATTCTAAGAGGGTATTTATGATAGTTTCACACATTATTTCCACAAAACAGAGAAGCCTCTTACTTCTAACAGAGAAACAAAAAGGTTCTCCCTCAAGCAGTCCATTGGATGTTCATGTTTAGCACTGGTGCAGTCAGTTTGCCCACAGTAGTGATTGGTAGATAACATCCTTGTCTTTAATGCTGGCTCATGAGCTTTGCAATCTGATTTTCTCCCCTGTTGAGGTGAGAAGTGAGAGAGCAACTGGGTGGTCATCTGGCAGCCAGCCAAAGCCAAACCCCACAATTACTGTCCCGAAGTCCAGACTAGAGCTAATTTTTCAAACAGTTTTACTCCTATGAATAAGTTGCCTTCAACTCTTACTTGACCCTTGGGAAACTGTGGAGTAAGTAGAATGATAATGACAACACACTAATTGCACTTCCAGTCAGTGTGGGCTGCAAGGACAGATGATTCGTTTGCTCACAAGTGCTATTTTCAGAGCTTGTGAGTAATGCAGTGCTTGTGAATCAAAAGCTGGGAAATACTGATATAACACTGTAAAAGTAAAAAAAACCTCTAAATTCCATTAATGACTTTAAAATGCTGTCAAATCAAATACAGTGCAGATGAGGAAAGAGGATGGGTTTATAATTTTCCATCTACATACTAATTAAGACTCGATTTTTTTATAGTCTGAAGCCTTTCATGCTGATAGATCACAAGTTGTGTGTCAAAAAGTAATATAAAATTGTCTGAAGTCTCAAAATAAATCTCTTCAAACTGGAAACTGTTCTCTTTTCATCTCCAAATTAGTTCACACACATTGCATCATGAAGTCTTCAGAACACTTAATCCTAATGAAGTCGAATCATCTCAGACATTTTAAGACACTCCAGCATTTTAGGATTTGTCTCAGAGACTGTGTTATTCAGGGAAGCATGACAGTCCTGAACACTTCACCTCTCTTCCCCCACATGAGGTTCTAGTATTAAGATGTGGAACTAAATTCATTCTCAGCCCCCATTACGGGGGCAATGAGGTAAGTAAGTAGATCATGGGAAATGACTGGTAAGTTTTGTATCCTATTTCTATTCTGCCACAGCTTTCCTATGTGACTATAGGCTGTTTTATCCTATCTGTGCCTCATATTCCCCTTCTGTGCATGTAGATAACAGGGTTTTTTTCTCTCTTCATGGTAACGTGAATCTGAATTCATTAATCTTTAGAAGTCACCTTGTCCTATAAGAGTCACACTTCCTGGGTATAGCTCAATCAGCAAACTCAGAAAAGTCTCACATTATTCTTTTTTGTTCTTCCCTGCACTTTTGAAGCCATTGCTGTTTCAGTTTAGGCTAAGATTTCCTTTCCCAGACAGCAGAAAAGCCCTCTGTCCTTCTCTCACTTGTGGCTGTGATTGCCAGTGCCAACATTATGGCTTTTCCTTAAGCAAAGCTGTTTGAGAACTATGGACTACAAGGAAGAGAAGGGGAGGCTTATCTTTTCAATTAACTCCCAAAAGATAAGTATTAGGAAACCACTACTGAGGAATCCCTTTTCCAGTTCATCTATTTGTTACAAAAACTGCCCCACTGATGTGTATGAAAATTCTTTACAGTTAAATACGAAAAGCGGGTTATCTTAGAAACAGGCAAGTCAAATGATCAGCAAACAACAGATTGGAATGTCTGATTCGGGAAGAAAAATACTTCCTTTGACAAGAAATCCAAGTCTCATGGCTTACTGGATTCCTGCAGTGGTGTACCTGTAGGTGGTGTAAACTGGTGTAGGTCAGTTTAAATGGGCAAGAACAAACTGAAATAATGGTATTTCACTGTTCTCTTGCATTCAGATCAAAGCTTTAGTCTGCAGCCTCTGATTTTAATTATATTAAAATAACTTTAAAGAAAAAGCTTTCGTTTTTTCTTTTTTTTTTTAACTTGAAACGTTATTCCTCTATTCCTCTTAGAAAAAAATGCTTTGAATGTGAACTGCACACGCCTTAAGGAAGAAACAAGGGATTACTTTGTGTGTGACCTGTTACTACATCTGAGGACTTGAAGAGTTGCTGGTAGGACTAATTGACTATTCACAAGTAGAGTAGAACTTCTCTAATATGTATCTAATACCTTCCAAATATGTAGCCCACCTTCGTACTGACAATCCTATATCAATAAGTATTTAAACACTCAGAAGGCAATGCAGAAAAACAGTAAAATGACATTGGCCAAGTGCACCTTTCCTTTGATCTTAACTCTCTGTTACAGTTCTCTCCTTCTCAAAACCACAGCTTCACCAAGTTATTCCTACCAGTTATTCCTCCATTATTTTTACCTCATTCAACATAATTATGCCTCATGCAACTGATACAACTTGATTTCAAACACATAATTGCTAACATCTACTGCTAGACCCTACATAGAAATTGTCATGATGCATCTAAGGCACCTGTTAAAATCACGTTTTCTTTTCAAAGATGTGTCAGTGCACAAAACATTCTGGAAGAGCATAGGGCACTACAGGGCAATTTTAATTACATGTTAATTATAGTGAAGAGTGACTGTAGACAATTTCAAGCATCCAGATTATTACCAAAGCATTTATTTGAGTAAAGAACTTCATCCTAAAAATTTATCAAGAAACGTATCCATAACCAACTCAAATTTACATTGATGTACAAAGTGGAGAGTAAGACACAGGAAAATCCACTGGGAATACAGACAGATTTTTAATTAACTAATGTTAGGTACTACTGTCCAGATTAACTGCAGCTCAGAGAGTGCTTCTCAAACAGCAAAGGAATATTGTATGTGACAAGCAATTTGAGCAACTACTTCTAAATAATCCCACTTTGCAACAAGGCAGTTTGCATGTTTCTGAGAAAAAGATGAATAAAGATTAAATTTCAGAAGTCATGTCATTCTGCAAAATTAGGTAGCATATGCCCTAGTTCTTGCAAAACCTGACATGAAGTTGTTTGGATGCTGATTTCCTGTAACGATATGACACTTTCCGCCACCACCATAGCCATGCCACACTGTCTTTCCCTTGTATTGCAAAATGGAACTACCTCTCACTGAATCCTCTGAATGATACTTGCCTGCAGGCTGGAGAGTTTTCTGCAACACACACTCAGTTATAAGAGGAATATATTGGATTTATGAATTGCAGCAAGAGTATTAAATGCACATTTTGCCAAAGAAAGCGGACACTGCCCAGCAGGGCTCAGGTGGGCAAAAGAGTACATTTTCAGTTATATGGGCAGTGAAAGAACAGATTTACTTCTTTCCTTAGGTACTTTGATGGTCTGGGTTTGTGTGCCCAAGAGACACTTCCAAAGCCTGAGTTAGCCTCAAGGTTAAATGTTTTCCCCAAGTGATCAACTTCTACAATGGGAACCAGTTTCGAAGAATCCTCTGAAGCACCTAAAGAACTTTTCAAGGTGTCTGCAACACCCTGAGCAGTTAGAGCAAGACTCATATTTTCTGTAACATTTTCAGGCAGTTGTTTTGTGGATCTTTTCTTTTCTTATGAAGACACATATCAAGTAAGCTTGATATTTTCTGGTTTTAATACTTGGAAAAAAACTGTTCAAGTGCTCACATTTCTGTCTCGTTGTTCCTTTAGTCTATAGGAAGCTTCACAATCTTCTTTTGTCTCCCCTTCTCTTTTTGTAGCCCTTGTATATTTAAACATGAGTAGACAGATTTCACAGCACACCTCTGATGGAGAAGTTGAGCCTAAGTATGAAAAAGAGCACAGCCTGTTTATGCACCAGGTGGGAGAGACAGCTCTGGCCCTGTTTGATTCCTTGAAAGCAGCATTCTGGGCTTTCTCCCAGCCTGGGATTCCATTCACCAGGCACAGAGAGCCGACAGCCCAGGCCAGCCGGCTGCATCACGGGTTCTTTTCACTCCATGCCCACGTGCCAGATATTGTTAGACAAATGCCTCTGGAAAGTGAATCAGCAGCCAATTCTGCAAGTCCCACATGGAACGCACAGGAGGCAGCAGCTGTCCACAGCTGGCTCTGTCAGTCCCTATACACTTGAGGCACTTTTGCTGCAAGATCCCTCATTTAAACTTCCAGTGCAGGAGAATTGTTGCAGTACATAAGTCAGGACTTCACCTTACAACCTAAAGTCCTGCAGAGCCACGCTGGATTTTGCACATGGATAAAAATGGTGGGGTGGGTCCATCTACCCAACACTCAACAACCTGAGTGCAGTGTTGCACACAGCAGCTGGGACAGCTCCATGCTAAGATACAACATTGATGGCTTGAAACAATCTCTGCCTCTCTTTGGAAACACACTGGCAGGAAAGGTTAAAATGTGCACATGAATTGTACAAAGCTTGTTTTACACTCCTTTTTATTCAACCAGTTTTGTTCCCTACCATCCCTCAGCCATGGGACATGGAACGCAAACAAGCTTGTGCACATCAAAATGCATTTCTATTTTCTAGCTGGCTAGTTGATCTTATAATACATATCACATGGATTTCCCTGACATAGTGATGTGGAAGATACGTGCATTTCATTCAGTATAGGTCATTCCTTTAGGAATATGTCCCCTCTTCCTAAAATGTGCAAAATACAGAAACTATCTTAATAGCAGCATTCATATAACCTGTTAAGGTGCCTCTCATCCTCCTTGACTTTTTATATTTGCCTGTTAGATATTTCTTTAATTTTAGGGATACGCATTTTGCACAAATACAAATGCTCAACAGAGCTTCTCTTAAGGGAGCAAGGTGATGAAACCTTGAGAGGTTACTGGGAGATACAGTTTCTCTAAAATGTTGGTGCTGCAGCTGCTACTTCCAGATAAAGGGCAAGTTTGCCTGTAGGTTTTTGCCAGCAGTAGTTAATATGAATTCTGGCAGAGGCCCCAATTTATCTTCAAAGACAAAGACTGAAGGGAGTTGGCACTACTTAAAAAACGTTGCTACAAAGACTTCCTTTTCAAAAATATTTTATTCATTCTTGATTATATTTAATATATATACATACATCTGCCAAGGTTTTAAGTTTATGCCATCAGCCTAACAGACAGACTCTAACTAGGCAGAATAATATGGCAGTTTGAGTCATCTATTTTCAGCCATTCTGTTGTTTGGTTGCTTGAAATAAACATTTGTGGGCAGGCCAGAGAGAAGAAAAATAGTCCAGACACGAAAGAAAGATATTATGACATGAAACATGTTATTATTTATAAATTTATCATAAAGATTTCTTACAAATTTTGTTTGTAAGTGACTCTTCAAACATCTATCTTCACGGAAAGTTAGCACAGACCATTTTACTTGCTATCTTGGTGTATTAAGACAAAATCCCCTAACTCGTCCCACTTACTTCTATTAAAAAAAAAATCAGAGAATCTTATCTTGTCAGGTGTTCTTCTCAGATGGTTTTAGCATCTACTCCTATATTTAGACATCCTATACCTATACAGATTGTATTCTCTGTCTGTGCCTGCAATCTAATTTTCCTACAACGTAATTTTCCTGCTCCTCTTCCTTAGAAGTATATGGCGGAAAGGGCAATGGCATGGGTGTGATGTGGTTTGTTTGTTTGAACTTAAAAGTACATGTATGAACCCTGTCTGGGAGCCATCCCCCAAAACACTTCACAGTTTTTAAAAATTCCTGCCATCTTTTCTAACACTTTAAAATTACTTTAATAGCTTCTAAATTACGGTGGTTGGTTTTATTAAAAATCCTGTCCAAGACCACTCTCCAACACAGATTAAAAGGTGTGAAATCTTTTGACAAGCCTTGATTGGAAATAATGACCTCAGTTAAAATCAGGAGCTTAAAAAACATGACTTAGAATGTCATGTTTCTGTGCGTTAAAGACTTCCCATACATATTCTCCTTTCTTTTTCTTTGTGTCTTTACAACGAGTGTGACCCCTTTAGCCAAAACAGAAAACAAAAATTGAGAAAAAATCATTCTGTTTCTGGAGTACTGGGTAACAGTTCTGGTGTCTTGTCATATATTCAGGTATAAAATTTGAGCATTCCTGTAGACAGGCAAAAGGCTTCCTCTGCTCAGCCCAGTTGTAAATGTATACCAGTTGTAAAAGTGTACCAGTCTCTTGGACTGGTCCATCAAAAACTGCAGGTATGCTGCTTCTTGCATCATTCCTTTGCACAGCATTGCAAGTGAGCCTGTGAGGTTTGGAAAGTAATTATTGAGGTAAATGCTATGTGTACATGGCTGACTCAGTGCAGAGCATCACCCAGCCCACCTTGGGGTATATGAGAGAGGGGAAAGGGGCACAGCTCTGGCCCTGCAGCAAGCAGTTCCTTGATAATCTGCAAGGCAGACAAGCTCATCTTCACTGTTACCTGCTGTGTCTTCATAGCAGCAGGCAGCTGCTGGCTGCAAATACTCACAAGCCTGTTTCAAGGTGTGAGAGTTCTGAAAAGCTATTGCCTCTTTCCTGACACGCAGTATTGGAGTGTGACGACAAGGATGTGTTCAGCACACAGTAATACATCAAATGGATGAAAACAGTCTGTGATCTTAAAAGTACCATAACCAAGCCAAGGAGGGAAAGCAAACTTTCTGCATAGATGATAAACAAGGAACAGAAGATGTCACATCTTTTAGATTAAATAAAAGGTCACACGCTCAGCCTTTCATTTTTAAGGGATTAGAAGTACCTCTGCCAGGTTACCAAAATTTGCCATAAAGATGCCCAACCAATCTTATGGTCTCATGAAAACAGAATGTATAAGCACAGGAGTTTATCTCTGGTTATGATGAGGATTTATGAAACCAGTGTTGACTAGATGCCTTAGTTTTGACGGAATCACAGAATCACATAATATTCTGAGTTGGAAGGGGCCCACAATGATCATCAAAGTCCAACTCCTGGCCCTGCACAGGACACCCCAGGAGTCACACCATGGGCCTGAGAGTGTTGTTCAAACACTTCTTGACCTCTGTCAGGCTGGTGCTGTGATCACTTCCCTGGGGAGCCTGTTCCAGTGCCCAAACACTCTCTGGGGGAAAAACATTTTCCTAATGTCTAATGTAAATCTCTCCTGCCACAACTTCAGACCATTCCCTTGGGTCCTACCACTGATCACCACAGAGCAGAGATCAGTGTTTGCTCCTCTGCTGCCCCTTGTGAGAGTGCTGAAGACCCCAATGAGGTCTCCCCTCAGTCTCCTCCAGGCTGAACAGGCCAAGTAACCTCTGCCACTCCTCCAATGCCTTTTCATGACCCTCCTTCGGACACTCTCTAACAGCTTTATAACCTTCTTACATTGTGGCACCCAAAACTGCCCCCAGCACTCGAGGTGAGGCTGCTCCAGTGCAGAGCAGAGTGGGACAATCCCCTCCCTGGCCCGGCTGGCGATGCTGGGCCTGATGCCCCCCAGGACAGGGTTGTCCCTCCTGGCTGCCAGGGCACTGCTGACTCACATTCAACTTGCCAGTGACCAGGACCCCCAGGTCCCTTTCTGCAGCTACTCTCCAGCCTCTCATTCCCCATTCTATACACACATCCAGGGGTGCCCCATCCCAGGTGCAGAATCCAGCACTTTCCCTTGTTGAACTTCACACGGTTGGTGATTTCCCAGCCCTCTGATTTGCTGAGGTCTCTCTGCAGGGCCTCTTTGGCCTTGAGGGGGTCAACAGCTCCTACCAGTTTTGTATCACCAGCAAACTTACTTACTGTCCCTTCCAGTCCTGCATCCAAGTCATTTATGAAGATGTTGAAGAGCACAGGGCTTAAGATGGAGCCCTGTGGCTCCAAGGTGGAGCCACTAGTTACCTTTCTTCTGATTATGCAAGACTCAAAACCTAGTCTGAGAATCACAATTCTACTTTGGAAGCAACTATCATAAATAGTAAAAGGTGACCATGTTACCAGAAATTAATTTCTCAACTCTGTTAGGAGCCAGGAGCATTGTAGTTATTTTATCCACTTACAAGTTGCATTGACCTCAGGAGTATTGTGCAGTCTTTAATAAAAGCAAGAAAAAGAGCTTCTTACACTCATGTAACACTTTTAAATTAATGATTTGAAATGGTGAAATAAGTACACATGCATAATATAGACAGGATTCCCACAAATACATTGAAAATAAGACTAGCCTAAGATTTCTATTTAAGATGACTTCTATTTTGATTTGGGCTGGTTTGTTTATTTACACATGATTTTTCACATAATGTTCCTTTAAAGAAGACATTTGCTACAAGGAAACTGTAATTATTCTGTGAATTACTGAAAGAAATCTAGTGAGAATAGTTAGTAAATTATCTACTTATTTTTCTCCTAAGGTTGTAGCCCTTTTGTAGTTGCATACAATTTTAACTCCAATATGGTAGCTCATAGCTAATCTTCAAATATCTGGATACAAAATTATTTTTAGTACTGTAAGTTCAATGTATGCTCAAACAAAAATTGTGAAATGGAAACATTATAGTGCTGATATTTTTAGCATCATCACTTCATGGAAGGGCAAATCTTAATTGGCAAGTTATTAAAAGAAAAAAAAATGAAATTAGGGATTTCCTAAGCAAGGATTGCTGAAGGCTTGAATGCAAGTGTTGTAATGCCTGAAAATAGATTATTACTACACACTCACTAGAGAATCGTTATGCTGAGAGAGAAAGAAAAATTATGGTAGGTCAGAAGACTGTGAAACATGTGCCCTCTCTTCTCCTACCCTCCCTTTAATTATTGACAGCCTGTCACTTAGACGCCGTGGTAGGATGAATAATAAAACAGGATCCAAGCTGCATGTCTCTCCAGGATTTATTCTTCCAAATCAAATACTGCCATCTTCAGGCAGACCATACTTCATGTTTACAAATTCGAGGGTTTTTTAATTACTGAAGAGGTCATCACCTCAAACAAACAAAAAACCTGTTATTTTGAAGATCTTCCAGATAAAGGATTGATACCTTGTATAAGATAGAAGAGGATCTTGAGAGTTTGCCTTCTACCTTTGGGAATATGGTTACCACTACCTAAACACAGCTAGATGTTATTTTGGGCAAAACATTAATGCAAACATTCAACTGTTTCCCTGGTTGTAATGAGAGATAGGCAGTTAAGATTACAGCCATACAAGCGACTCTGACTGCTACGCACTTCTGAGTCTGCATACCGTGTTTTGTTAACACACAAGCAGGTCATTGTGGAAGCAGAGTGTAAACTGTAGCAATTAAATGGGTTGAAATCGTGTCATATTTATGCTTTATTCCTTCCCTTCCAGCAAAGTAGAACTTTAAGGTGACATTTGAACATCAGATGATTACATCTGCAGAACAAATCAGAAAAGGCAGATTACCCCTGCAAATAGATAATTGCACAGTATATACTACCCAAGCATTCAGCAGAGTAGTGGCATTAACTTTCCTTTTCCTCTTGCAGTGCCCTGAAATTGAGATTCAGTCATGAGAATCACATAACGAATAAGACAATACAATGGCTGTAATGAAGATTACGACTTTAAAGGTGTCAATGAGCAGTCAAGCCTTTCATTTAAACACTGCTGGTTTTGGCTGAGGTAGAGTTAATTTTCTTCACAGTGGCTGGTATGGGTCTATGTTTTGGATTTGTGCTGAACACAGGGTTGATAGTACAGAGGTTTTACTATTGCTGAGCAAGGATTGCACTGAGGCAAGGCCTCTCCTGCTTTTCACGTTGCCATGCTGGTGAGAAGGCTGGAGGTCCTTGGGAGGTTGGGAGAGGACACAGCCAGAACAGGTGACCCAAACTGACCAGAGGGATATTCCAGACCATGTGGCATCATGCTCAGTGTATAAAGCAGGGGGAAGAAGGAGGAAGGGGGGGCATAAGGAGTGATGGGGTTTGTCTTATCAAGTCACTGTTCCATGTGATGGGGCCCTGCTCTGCTGGGGATGGCTGAACACCTGCACAACCATGGGAAGCAGTGAATTCATTCCTTGTTTGCTTTGCTTGTGTGTGGGGCTTTTGCCTTCACTATTAAACTGTATCTCAACCCATGAGTTTTGTAGCTTTTACCCTTCTGATTCTCTCCTTGATCCTGCTGGTGGGGCAGTGAGGGAGCAGCTCGGTGGGGCTGGGCTGCTGACTGGGGTTAACCATGACAAACACTGAGACATATTTTTAAAAATTTCTTATTAGAGTGCAAAAATCAGATATTTTCATTTTCCAAAAAAAAATTTTTTCCATAATGTGAACTGCTGTTGCTATCTTACTGTACTGGCAGGACATGGTATTTGATAATACATAAATATTGTATTTAGTGCAAACACAATAGAACACCAGACAACAAAAAACAAATCAAGAACAGCCAGATCCTGACTACCTTTTTCAAATCAGTGTGAAAGTCAGCTAAAATTAGGTAGGCCTTTTATATTCCTTAATATCCTGTGAAGGAGAAGTCAAATTCTAGATTATGTCCTCACAGATTTCATGATGTTTCACTTCTCGTTTGTGCTGTGTCTAAAACTGTAATCTGTTACTAGGTGTGAGCTTTCTGATTTCAAAGTCTTGCCTCTTCTCTATGCCGGAATATTCTTTTGTACTTTCATATGCAGCCTTGGTATTGGGGAACTTATCCTTTAAAGTATTCCTCCCACCTTCCAAAGAATCAGTTTTTTCCAGAAGAACAGTATCTTTAGAAATTTTATGATATAATTCATCAAACATATAATGACTTCTAAAATATTCACCCCAACTTTTCCATCTCATCCTCAAAAATATAAACCGCCCACAATGCACAGATTGAGATTTGAGTCTGTACTAAGTTTTCAGGATAAAGGCCGTGAGACATTAGTCCCCTCAAATTGTTTTATCTCTGGGCCTTTCATCTGAAAGGGGCTGTATTACCATTTTCCAAATGTTCTTTTTTTCTATTTCTGCTAAAGCATTTTGTGTCAGAAAAAAAGTCTATGAATTCTTTCTGTCTCTTTTTTCTTTTTTAATTTCCTAATATTATAGACAAATTTATAAATTAAATAGACCTCTCTATTGAATAGGTGTTTAATAATGATCTAATTACCCCTCTTGGGTGTCTCCTTGCATTACTACAACATATGTGACATGGAACATAAATCTGGTTGAATTATCAATTGGAGTTTCCTCATCCCTGAATAACTGCCTCCTGGTCCACCAGGAGTAGGAATGTATGACTATTGTTGAATCTGTCTCTCCCACAGAAAGGAGGAGCATACTTCTTTCGATCCTTGGTAATTAAGACTTTGTTCTCCGGAAATACGAAAATTTGACCTTGTAAATGATTGTGAAGCAAAGCCAGTATGATATTTCATATGAATTTTTAATATTACAAAGTATCAGATAGTAGTGATACTTGAAGAGGTGAGGGTGGGGAAGAGGAGATGGAGAAATAAAATATTTTTGTGTATGCTGAAAAAAGGACCAAGGAGTTTAAAGGTTTCTGTGGACTTGCAGGTAAAACTTTTTAAAGACACTTGCCTTCCCTCATGTTTTCTGTGATAAAGTATGTTAATGACCTAAGTGTGATAACCTGTGGTTATTAGTCTAGCAAGTATATTCATCACAGGCCTAAATAAACTTCATTAATCATCAGTCTTCCAGCATTAAAAAAATTACACACAATGAAGGAAAATTTACTTTGTTGAAACAATGCTTTTGAAACACCCAGTTTAGTACTTACTCTAAAGGTTGTAGAAATTAAACTGCAGGCAAATGAAGATAGCTGAAACTTGTCTATCATCCTTTTCTCCAGCTGCAGCACTGGGTGGAGAACTGAACATAATCCACCTGCTCTTAAGAAGGTAACTCATGCTTCCACTGTGTAAAAGCACAGAAAAAGTTTACATGCCCAAATGTGTTTCCACACCTGCATAAAAAATCAAAGACTAACAATAATGGCAGAGTAATGGCATGCACTTCTGTAGGTTTCATCTTCCCAGGCAATTCACAGCTGAGTCCCTGTCCCTTCCTAGAGCAGCCCACCAATTTCATGCATGTATACCACAAATCACCATATATAGGGTATTTGAAGCTTCACATTGGAGATTTATCCTTCTCTCCTTCTGTAAATCTGGAAGAGCTTCTTCAGGGTTGTTTTATATTTATAGATAAGAATTTAGGTCTTCCACCAGTAGTACTAAATACACCTCCTGCAGGAAGTGTATCGTTTGCAGGAAATGAATAAAAAATTGTCTTTGTTGTCTTACACACTGCTGTTCTGAGCAAATCCCATCGGGTTCCCCATTTCAGATTTTTCATTTTCCATTTTGCTAATCCCTTGGGGTTAACCATTTCAGCCAGCACACAGCACAAGAGACAGCAATGCCTTTCATCTGACACCTCTTCTTGCCCAGGAAACAGGCCTACCTTGCTTTTTATTCCAGAGACAGGAGAACAAGACAAAAAAATGAGAAAAACTTTCCCAGATGTATATTTGAAATCAGAGGCTGAAGGAAGATGGCTCTTCTTGCCTTTTTTATCTTACTTCCCTTTTTCCTCAATCCTATACCCGAAGTTCCATTTCAGCGCTCATCTGCTGCAGCACAGTGGACACAACCTCTCTTTTATTGCCTTGTTGCCACCTACTATGTGTTCTTCTCCAAGGTAAAATCAGCCAGGAGGAAGGGTGCTTTCTCCATCCCCAGTACACTACCTGAGCAGAAGCCAGCATGATCCAGGGAGCTGGTTAACCCAGTCTAGTCTTACTGTTTCATAGTAGGGTAACAGTTCAGCTTGATAAAAAGTGTAGGCGTTCAGGAATGGAGAACTGGGGAAGCTCTGCTTACTGCCATGTAGACTAAGGGCACCATCATGGTGCAACCCCAGCCAGCAGGTCAACTCCACACAGCCCCTCACTCACTGCTCCCACCAGGATGGGGAAGAGAATTGGGTGGGTAGTGATGAGAAAACTCCAGGGTAGGGATAAAAACAGTTTAATAGGCAAATGTGCAAGTAGAACAAAACAAGGAATTCATTCATCCCTTCCCATGGACAGGCAGCTGTTCAGTCATCCCCAGGAATGCAGGGCTCCATCACATAATGGTGACTTGGGAAGAAAAATACCATCACTTTGAATGTCCCTCTTTCCTCCTTCATCTTCCCCCCATTTCATTGCTGAATGTGATGCCACACGGTGTGGGGTATCCTGTCCCCACTGTGTCCCCTCCCAATTCTTTTTGCACCCCCAGCCTGCTCATTGGTAGTGATGCCAAAAGGATTTTTGCTTTTTATACATTCTTCATATATTCATAGCTCTGTACACTACCATTGCACAGTGACATAGCTATATATAGCTATATATACTTATACAGTACCCTTTCTGTTAGATTTTAGAACAAGAAGCTAACCTTCTCACACATTCTTAAAATACTGTTTGGTCTTACTGTCAAGGAGAGAACATTTTGTTTTTGTAACCAGAATCTAAGAAGACATAATAAGAAATAGGGCAAGGAAGCCCCCTGGACTGATGTTAATGGGACAGAACTCAGAGGCTAGATGACCTAATTGACTGCTCTTTTAATTGGACCATATTCATTAGAGATGCTAATTTGTTAAACTTACAAAAATTGTAGAAACCCAATGCTAAATGTGCATATAGCCACATCATGCACCTTGAAAGCTTTCAATACAGGACCTGCTTTTTTACCTTACTATTCTCATACTGTTGCAAAGTTCTATCTTCTCTGTTTCAGGCAACAGTAAGACGGGGTGAAAAGCAGCAAAAGCCCTTGGATCTGTGCAAGCCCTGCTCAGCAGTAAACAAAACATCCATGTGTTGTTCTAGTCACCAATCCAAAACACAGCCCTGCACAAGCTACTGTGAAGAAACTTAAGTGTATCCCAGCCAAAACCAGCACAACAGTGAAACAAATAGGATTTTACAAAAGAACTTTTATGCAGTTTCTAAACCCAAGATGAAAATTCTGCCACTTCCTTCCATCTCTTTCATAATGACATTCCTAACACACCATTTCAAAGCTACTGATGCTAAGCAAGCAAAGCTAAGCAAAGGGCATAAACATACTAAATCACACAGTGTTATAACTCTGTAACTCAAGGAAGCTAAGTCTATTTTAAACTTACTTATTCAAGTTAAATAACGAATATCTCTCAATATTGGCAATATGGCCAAAAATTATAGACCTAGTTTTCACAGAATCACAGAATCACCAGGTTGGAAGAGACCTACAAGATCATCGAGTCCAACCCATGCCCCAACATCTCAACTAAACTAAACCATGTCACCGA
>VZRJ01005444.1:77183-116845 GCA_013397565.1 Ptilonorhynchus violaceus
CGCCCGCCCCGGACATCAACCAGCTGCCGCCTTCCATCCTCCTCAAGGTGGGTCGGAATGGGGGCGCGGACGGGCCGACCCTTTCCCTGCGGGGTTGGGAAGGGCCTGTGCCAGCCCCCGGGGCGCGGGGCTCACCGGGCGGGCTCGGGCCAGAGAGGGAGCCGGAGGAGGCGGGCCCGGTCCGGAGGGGTCTTAGCGCCTGGCTTTGGGGAGATAAATAGGGTTGTGGGGGTGTTTTTTGGTTTTGTTGGTGTCCCGCTCCCCGAACCCGTTTGCTTGTCATTGTAAGCAGCGTTCTGAGCCTTTACCTGGAAGTGTAGACACACAGATCAGCTCCAGAAGCTGTTTCGTAAATATTTTGACTGTACCCGTTAACTTCGTAAGGTGCCCTTCACAAGTTGACTCTTTCTTACAGCACTGGTGGAGTACTCGGCACGGGGGTCTGTCACTGTATTTAGTGCTTCTGCGTGGGTCAGAGCTACACAGACAAGTTTTCAGTGTTGGTTATTAAATAGTTTTTGTATTACTGTGTATTGTGGACCGATTTTGGCCTTACTAGTTTCACAGTCAGTATTTGCAGCCCTCTTGAATTACATGCTTTCATAACCTCTTATGCTGTATATTCAAATCTTAACTTCTTTCCTGACCCTTTTGCAATCTCTCTGTTCTTTTAATGTTCTCTTTTGGAACTACTTTCCATTTTTAAGCTACTCTCTTTACCACCATGCTGACTTCCTTCAGCTAAACATTAGCTAAAAAGATGAGTGTAGCTGGAACTGAGCCCGTGATGTTTTCCATAGTTTGATGTGAGTGTGACTTTAAATTCCGGGGAATAAGTTTTCAGGATTAACAGGATTTTGCTCAGAGGTCAGATGGCAGAATTTAGAGCAGGACATGATAATGGAGGAGTGTGAGACAGATGACTCTAAGTGTTCATTTTTTTCTGGTTGTACATCCAGGGTAGAAAGTACTTCCTTTACTCTTTTGTCGTCAGACAATAACAACCTACTTATGTGTCTGTCTTGCACCTAAAACTAATTCTGTGGGAGGTTTGGTTGGTTTTAGTTTTTTTTTTGTTGTTGTTTGCTGTTTGTTTTTTTTTTAAATACACATGAATGTGTTGGTGTGTCATGTTTCATGGATGCACTATGCAAACTAATTTTAGGCAAATACTTAAAACTCATGAGCTATCATATCTGAACTAATCTCATCTGTGATTGCAAAATTGAAACTTTGCCTTGTAGTTCTTCTAGAAGCGAATCCATCTGTTTGCCACTGTTATTGGAAGATAATTTTTTTCTTTGATATTAGGTTTAAGGATTTGAAATTAGACTCACTTGATTAGTGTAGTTTAAACACTTTTTGATCAATGGTACAAGTACTCTTCCGTGGTTACTTTTAGTACTCAGTTTCACTTTTTAAAAATTATCAATCCATAACTCTACCATAACTTTAATAGGGAAAGATGTCATGTCCATCTCACCTGTGGACTGGTTTATGTTATTTTCTCTATTTTGTATAGACACAGTATCTCATGCTCACCTGTACTTTCAAGGTTGTGGGGGTTTTTTACTTGGTTGGGTTTTCTTTTTTTACAAACCAGGGGTTTTTTTAACCCCAGCTGGCAGTTAAGTACTCGGCAGCCACTCACTGACCAAATGCACAGACAGGTGGGGTGGAGTATTGAGGGGAAAAAAGTATACCTTGTGGGTTATGATAAGAACAGTTTAATAACTGAAACAAAATATGCTACTGACAATAATTGTAGTGAAAAGGGGAGCAAGAAAGAAAGAACATTAGAGAGAACCAAGTGATGCACAATACATTTGTATTGTACCAGCTAGAAAGCACTTTACCAGCAACTGAGAAGAATTCTATGCTAGCTGAAATCAGGACAGACATCTACATCCCCCATTGGTTTTGTCTCTTTAATCACCCTGAAGTCCAGCTCCTTCTGCGATGTTTTTGAAAAAATAGGCCATTGTTTCCAGCATCATGGTAGGAGCCAACCCAGTCACCCCCAAATTTGCCCTTCAATCCTTAGCTATACTTATGAGTTGAGTTTGTTGGTTTGGGTTTTTTGACATTATATATATACAAGATCTGTCTGTCTGTCTATCTGTCTGTCTCCTAACTATTCCATTGTTTGGGGTTTTTGGCTGCTTCAAAACATGCTAGTCTGTTATGGAACTTTTAACTTGAGATTTCTAACCAGTGATCTTTTCAACTACATTATATGGGTGCCTAAAGGCCTTCTTATGATGGGTTTTGATACAGATAGAATATCTAAAATATAATCTTTCTCCAAAGGTGTTATTTTATTATGAGAGGGTAGGAGACAAATATACCCAAAATCTTCGAGGTAGGTAGCGGAGACACAAACCTTTCTGCAAGAACAAGAGGTTCCATCCTGAGACACCTCAGGAGACAGATCCTGCTGGCTTTTTGTTTCCTTCCCTTGATTTCCACATCTGTGACCTCCTGCTACAGTAGTGCCCGTGCAGGAGTGGCTGTCACCATTGTCTCTGGTGGCCTCAAGAAAAGCCCAAAGAAACGCTGCAGGAGCTCCCAAGTAACAGCTGGCCACTTTGTCTGCTCAGGTGTGGTTTTGTTGTTAGCAGTGGTTCAGTCTCCTCTAAGCTAAGGATTTGGGCTAGGTGGAAGGGTTTGTCAGACTGAATGGCCTGCAGAACATTAGATGGGCCTTACTGGATTGGAAGGCTTATAGTGCAGTGTGCCAGTTGGTCCTGTTCCCTTGGCTGGTGAAGAGGTATCCTGGTCAATCTGAAGTGGTAAAAGAATTGTGGTTCCCCAGTCAAGCCTATGGGGTTTGCTTTTTGTTTGGCTGCTGAACCATGTATGAGAAAACAATGTTATACATTGGGCAAAATTTCATGGTAGAGGAGGGTGATTATCTTTGACTAAAGGATAATTTAAATCCATTTTCTTTAAAACTCGAGGGGAATTAAGGAATTATAGATCAGTCAGCTTGACTGTGACCTAGACATGTGTGAATGAAAAAGAAAACTGAACAAGGAGCTGTTTCTAAGCATGCAGTACAAAAGATTACAAAATCTGATGCTCATTACTAAGTTCTGAAAACCTTGTGCTATGTGTCACGAATCTGTGCTTATTGAAGTTTCACTGCTATTTATTTCTGAAAAGCATAAATAAAATAGAAATAAATCTTCCTGTTGTATCTGTTACCTCTTTGCAATGCTGCTGTTTAATCAAAAAAGGTGTAAAACGGCCTGCAGACTGAGTCGTGAACTTAGGACAGAATGCCGATTCAAACACTTCAGATTTCCTTTTGAGGTGTAGTAATAGGAGCTGTTACTACAGGAAATTCTCTGCTGTGCTTGGTGCTTTTAAAGCCTCTGCTGTAATACTGCATTAGGCTGTGGGCACTGGGATCGCCTTAGAAAACCCACAGACAAATATAAGAGGCATCAGAGGAGAGCCAGAGGTCATGAAAACATGGCCTGTTATAGTAGTTGGAAGATTCTGGTCAAACTGAATGACACTTTTCAGAAAGAAGGCTAAGATGCAATCTTTAACTAAGAGAAAATTGATAGAAAGTTTAGCTGTGTTCCTTGTCAAATGAAGGAAATAATAAGCTTAATTTGGGTGAGATTTTTAAACGTTTTTACACTGTTGTTTTCTAACTCTTGGCAAAGGTGGTTTCCTGTCTCTTAGGTTATGTGATGAGCTGGGATTTCTATTTATTGATTCTTTTTTTAACGCCAAGGGGAATGTCCTTATCAGGAATGTTTGGGGTGTGCTTGAACTTGCTTTAGAACAAGAAGGGCCTAGAATAGATGATGTCTTCTTTTTGAGGTCCTCTTTCTCAGTTTGCTGCTCTTATTTCTGTAAAGCATGAACATATGCCTGTAGCAGAGACCCTGTCAGTTTAAACCTAAGGCTAATGCACTATAAAGGGAAGATGAGTGTGTCCATATATGTATATGTGTGGGTGTGTATTTTATTTAATGTGAGGTTTTCATAAACATATTATTACTATTGTTTGAGGCACTACTGACTCCTTTTCTCATATCTTTATTCAATGTTTTTTACTTATTTTTCTCATTCTTCCGTTGTTGTAATAACTTAGAGGTTTTCTTTTGTTGCCATGATGACATGTTTGTTTGTGGTAATGTTGATATAAAATGCATTGCTGCTACCACTCTAGTGCTAGCACTGCATTTAAGATAATCTGAGTGAGATCATGTGGGCTTGATCGACCAGAACTAGACTTTGGGTTTTGTCCTCTGCCTCTTGAATGCAGGCATTTACACCTGAAAAGACTGCATATACATGCTGTATAATTGCACTGTGTTCTATTTATTTTTTTAATTAAATTTTTTCTGGCCTAGTCAAGAGACAGTGGCATCAAAGTAATCATTTGGGTTGGACTTAATGCAAAAGTTCACAAAGTCACTTTTGAAATATCACCTTTCTTTCCTACCTATGCTGATGTTCCCATTGGGTTATCCTGTCTTAAGTTTGTGTCGAGTCTTACTTTTAGATGTAACACTAAGAGGTGTGGAAGGGGTTTTGAACCTTTATGGCTGATGCTAGGAGTTAAATGTTCTTCAATTTCAATATTAATTCACCTGAACTGCTTTTCCTTTAGCAATGATCAACACCCAACACAGCAATGTCGTTTGTTATGGTTTTGTTTTGTTTTTTTGGCTTCTTCTTGTTTGTTTTTGCCATGAAGCTTGCTGTCACCCTGTGATTGTAGCAGGGAAATGAACCAGTTTTAGGTTCACTGGGGTGTTACTGAGCTTCTGGAATGCAGTTGAGGGGCACAATTGTGAAGGAAAGGTGTGCCAGTAGGCTGGTAACTAAAGAGAAGACAGGATATGGCCATTATTTCAATGATAAGTTTCTGAAAGATGTCATGGTAAGTTTTCTGATTTGTTGCAGAGTTATAAAAACAATTATTTTGTTTTCCAGAGGTGTGTGTGAAAAGATGGGTTTTGTGTAAGCACGTAGGTTTTAGCCTCACAGAATGAGCAATGTGATGGAGGAGACAAATATCTTGGAATTAAATTTCTGCTTTGCCTGATGAAGAGCGTGGATGCCTTGACACTCACGGGCAGTAGAACTTCCCCTAATGTTGTTTAGGTGTTGGCTTGGCTTGTTCTCCATCCCCAAAACTATGTGTTACTGCATGGGAAAACAAGCAGATTGCAAGTTGTGCAATATTGGAATGTAAAGTAAATGAAATCTAACTTCTGTTTTCATTCCCTATTTGTTTATTTGCTTCTTCTGTTCAGGTTGCCTGACTTGTGTTTGATCTTTCACAGATTTTGCTTTGTTTTAATGAGTGTTTTTAAAACAGTGGCTCAGAGGCACTACCTGATGTCTTTTAGTGAGGACAGTTAGGTGGCTGGGAGTAAAAACATTGTGAGCCCCTTCAAGTAAAGATACTCTGCTTCTTGGTCAGAACTCTTCCTTTCCATTAGGAGGAAAGGTATGGCATCAGCATCCTCGGTCATTTCTTGCAGGCAGAAACTAAATTGTGTTTTGCCTTGCAGCTGAGGCAGTCTGTTAGTAAGTGGCTGGTAAGGGCAGTGTCTGTCTCCTTTTGTAACCTCTGGCTGTGTTCCTGCCACTGGCTTTGTGTTCTGTAGAGTGATCATGCAATTGCAGGGCGAGTTGGCTGGCTAATCTGACACCAATCTAACGTCGCAAAACTTTTCCTCGGGGTCAGCTGCCTGAAAAGACTTTCTGTAAGTACAGTCACTAAATCCGGTGCAAAAATTCGGATAACTGGAAGTAGGGGACTGGTAAACTGTTCCTATTAATGGCAACTTGCCAAAAGAATCCTGGCTGCTGTGTGAAATCACACCATTGCTTTTCCTGGCTGACACATTTTTCCTCAGCTACAAGAGCACTTTTAACTCAATTTCCTTCATAGGTGTACATACCGAGGCTCCTTTCAGAGCATTCAGTACTCACATCTCTCAAAAACTCAGAATCGTTCCTGTTTCCCTTGTTCTGTTGGAGTTATGTGTAGGTAAAGTGAAGATATCTCTTAAAAACATAGCAGATATTTGTCTGTTCTTCCTTCCTCTTCTGTTATGTATGATTCTTTAGTTTTCTAAAGTAGAATGAAGCAACCTTTAATAAACATAAATCCACTGTTAGCTTAACTTCTCTATACCTGCAGTTTGCAAATACTGTGTTCAACAGTTCACAGTAAAGTGTCGAGTACTAAACATGTTCTTTTTATCAAATGATACTTCAGAAATATTTTTGTTAAGGAAGTTTCAGTTAGTTGCTGAAAAGTTTGCAACTAGCTGATGAAACAAATGAGCAGTTTTTCAAGAATGAATGTCTTAAGTTACTTAGGCACCATGAAATGTTTGAATGTGCATTCTATTGTTCTCTTTTATTCATTCCATCAACTTTTTAGTTTCAAACAAATCTATCTGATGCACTGTAATGAAAACAAGTTTGTTGATACCTGTTCTTGAATACAAAAGGTTTTTATTGGTCCAGGACAGCTTCATTCACCGAAATCTTTCCACTTCTACTTGGATTGAAAGTCTTTTAAATGAAAACGATGGATAGAAAAAGGGGATTCATAGATTCATCTTTCACAATCTCTTCTACCATGGGGCCTATATTTTGTTCATGTTCACAGAGCTATACCTTGTTCTTAAAGTTGGCAGTATCTTTTTAAAGAATAGTATTAGCAATCAACTGAATTTTCCTGCCTATTTTCCTGAGGCAAAAGCTTCTTTAGGCTGTGCAGTCAATAATTCTAATGTCTTGATTGTGGTTTTAAAATTTTTTTTTAAATTAAGATTGTCTTTTGGTAGGTTAAAATTATTTATTGAATTATGCTTACCTTTATATTTGATTTGCGTGATGTGAATTACTTTTTATAAAATGTGGTGCTGAGGATATTGTGTTAGCCAATGCATACACAATTTTCTACTACCAAACTTTTTTTCATAGTAACTTCCATGACTTTTCATTATATCCTTTGATTAAGAGCGCAGTTATCTTCTTCACTTGATTGACTTTCAAGAACTTGGTTTAAGGCCAAAGTTATTGAATATTTAAAGACTAAATAAATTTAGTACATGGATTTGTGATATTTAAAACTGATCTTTAACCTTTTAAGAAAAGATATTTATAGTATGCTTTGTGGGGCTTTTTGTTTGTTTTGTTGTTTCTGGGTTTTTTTTCTCCTCTGTTCCTGCTGATATACTGATATTTAGCACAAAAGTTCAAAGTAGTCTATTTTGGACACACAGCTTGAACTATCTAGCATACATTTAATGTAGAAACAGTGGGGAAGTGCTAAGGGTGTTATGTCTGAAGCCCATTGTATAGGGACTTGGTGGTAAAGGAGAGAATTACATGGAACAACTTTTATTTCTAGTTTTTCTGGTTGGACCCTTCAATAATATGAATCAGCATTTTCTTTCTCCCTTTGCCATTCATTGTCTTACAAAATATTCTAGAAAGTTGAAGAAAACTCTAAAACTTGATCAGACATTCTTTTTTTGATGGTCTAAATTGTGCTGTGCAAGGACTTAGTTTAGCTGTATTAGAGTCAATTGAACCATCACCTGATTCAGAATGGTGGATTGACTCAGGTGGAATGCTGTGGAATTAGTTGTGTTTTGTAGTTTAAAGGTAAAAACACAAGGCTTTTCTCCTGTGAGGGATTTCTGTGGTTGTACCTATCTATGTAAAATTACGCTGTTTGAATTGAGGTCAGCAAATTGAATGTGATTTGACTGAAAACTACCTATATCTTTTAGTTGACTTTTGCTGTTCTGGGCATTGCATTTTTAGATTTTCTTTTTGATATGGAATAACTTAGGCTGGAAAAGGCCTCTAAGATCATTGAATTCAACCATTAACCCAGTACTGTCAGGCCCACCACTAATCCATGCCCCTAAATGCGACATCTACACATCCTTTAAAAACCTTCAGGGATTGCAACTCCACCACTGCCCTGGGCAACCTGTTCCAGTGCTTGACAACCCTTTCAGTGAGAAAATTTTTCCTAATGTCTAAACTAAACTTCCTCTGCCTCAATTTGAGCCCATTTCCTCTCATCCTGTCATTTTTTGCCTGGGAGAAGACCCCAACACTCACCTGGCTGCAACCTCCATTCAGGGAGTTGTAGAGAGTGATGAGGTCTCTCCTGACCCTCCTTTTCTCCATGCTGAACACTCCCAGCTTCCTCAGCTACTCCTCATCAGATTTGTGCTCCAGACCCTGCTTCATCTCCATTGCCCTTCTCTGGACAGTCTCCAGCACTGCAATATTTTTTTTGTAGTGAGGGGCCCAGGATTGAGGTGTGGCTTCACCAGTGCGCAGCACGGGGCAATGGTCACCAGTGCCCAGCACAGGGCAATGCTCTCGCGCCATTTCCGGTGGCCAGCTGGGTGTAACTCCATTCACCAGCACTCCCTGGGCCTGGCTGTCCAGCTGATTTTTTTGCCCAGTGAACAGTGCACCCATGCAAGCCAAGAGCAGCCAGTTTCTCCAGCAGAATTCTATGTCGAAGCAAACTGTGTCAAAGACTTTACTAAATTCCAGGCAGACAAAATTCACAGCCTTTCACTCATTCCAGCAGGCAGGTCACCTGGTTGTAGGAGGAGACCAGGCTGGTCAAACAGGACCTGCCTTTCACAAACCCCTGCTGGCTGGGTCTGACCCATGGTTGTCCTGTATGTGCCATGTAACAGCACTCAGGATGATCAGCTCCATATGTTTTTCCAGGACCAAGGTCTGACTGTCAGGCCTGTAGTTCCCTAGATCCTCCTTCCAGCCTTTCTTGTAGATGAGCATCACACTGGGCAGCATCCAGTCAACTGGAAACTCCTTGATCAGCCAGGACTGCTTCTTAATAATTGAAAGTGGCTTGGTGAGCGCTTCCATCTCCCTCAGGGCCCATGGATCCCATGTGGCCCCTTAGACATGTGTGCTTCTAAGTGGTGTAGCAGGTCACTGACCATCCTCCCTTGGATTATGAGGGGACTTCATTCTGCCACTGTTCCTGTCTTCCAGCTCAATGGGCTGGATACCTGGAGAGCAACTGGTCTTGCTGTTAAAGACTGAGGCAAGGAAGGCATTGCTGATCTTTAATGAATCTCTGTGATCACTTACTTCAAAGCAAGAGCTAGATGCTAAAGAACTTACTATGTCTGGAAGGTATGATCAGGTCAACATTGTGATTGTTGATCCTTAAATGGGATGTAGCCTGAAGGCTCAGGGAGTCTCTTGCATCCATTGAAGGGGAAGAAAAATCCACTAATCTTAACTATCACATGAAAGGGTGAAGCAGGAGAAACTGACACCTGCTTTGGGAATTTGAGCTGAAAGAGGGTGAGATGAGAAGGAGTGAACTCGTTTCCAGAACTCTGCTTCCTCTAGTCCTGCCTTTTGCCGACAAGGGAAAAAACTGTAAAATGGTTGTAGAAAAGGCTGTTAAGCTTTTTTTTCTCTTACAGTGCTGAATGATATTCTGTTGTTTGGAAGGAGGATTAAACAAAGTTGAGGGGGAACAAATTGAATAGTGGATCTGAAAGTGTACATGTTTGAGTACAATTTTCAGGAATTAAATGTGCTAACTAGTAGAACCATTGCCCTCAAAGTTATCTGTCATAAGCAGGAGTTAAATGAACAGGCTTGTAGGTAGGAGTGGTTTTAGCTTTCAGCTGTATTTATACATCCTTGAGAATTAGAAAATTTAAGTCAGGACAATTAAGCTGCCACAATATCAGTATATATCTAGAGAATAAAACTGAATTAAAGGGTGGTGAAGTCATCAAAGTGAGTTGCAGCACTTTATGCATTAGCGGAGTATATTAACCAGTAGTTAGGCTAATCCCTTAATGTAAGGGTGATGTGCCACCACCTGGAATATGTATAGTCCTTGCTACTAAATTCCATTTAGTGTAATTCAATACCTCTTCTTTTAACAATTGCAAGCTCTGAAGAGAAGCTGATGTTTCACATGGCATTATTCAGCATCCTTTTATAGCTGGAACTTTTACAGCTACTACAGACAATAAAACTGACAAGGCCTTGTTTTTGAGCACGTACCGCTTATGTGGCTACTCCTGTGCATGCTGGAATTCTGCAGTGGCTTGTCATTGCTTCTCCTGGTGGCTTCACTGATTGTTTTCTAAAAAGTGACTTTGCAGCACCTGTACGCTTAATTGTCTTTGCTGCTAAGGTTAAGTACAGCATGGACTGAAACATGACTAGAAATGCTTTCGGACGTTTGTTTCAGAGTATTTTTTATGCAGAAGTACTGTCTGTGTCAAGTACTGAATCAAACTTGTTTCTGTTTTGTTTTGTCATTGCTACCGCTGTTTCATGCAGCAGTAACAGGTTAGCAGCAGGTCTGTGATTTGTGAGGGCTTTCAGCTTTTGGTGGGATGGTAGCGTGGCGGGTTGATCCTGGCTGGACGCCAGGTGCCTGCCAAAGCCCTGTTACTCTGCTCCTTGCCTGGTGAGAGAAAACATGAGGAAGGGTTCAATTCACGAGTTAAGGATGGGGAGAGATCACTCTCTGATTAGTGTCATGGGCGAAACAGGCTGAACATGGGGAAATAGGTTGAATTTATTACCAATCAAGTCAGAGCAGGATGATAAAACCAAAATAAAAGTAAAACCAACACCTTCCCCAACCTCTCCCACCTTCCTGGGCTCAGCTTCGTTCACAATTCTCTACTTCCTTCCCCCAGCAGTTCAGGAGGATCAGAATAGAGGTTACAGTCAGTTCATCATATGTTGTTTCTGCTGCTCCTTCTTCATCACATATTTTCACTCTTTTCTTCTCTGATTACAACTTGCTTCTGCCTAATGACTTTTATTGTCCTTCTTAAATACATTATCCTGGAGCTGCTCCCCAGAGCATCACTGACTGTCTCAGCCTTGGCCAGCCATGGGTCCATTTTGGAGTTGGCTGACACTGGCTCTGTCAGACATGTGGGAAGGTTCTGCAGCTTTTCAGGGAAGCTGCCCTTGTAGCCCCTCCACTCTTAAAACCTTGCAATGCAGGCCAATATAAACAAAATAAAATACAAAAATTATTTATGGGCTTTCATTTTCACAGTGGCAGCTGGATTAGCAGCAGTCTTTACTGTTCCATGCTTACTTTGTTCTTCAGAATGGCAAGCTTTTGTTTGTCAAAGTAAAGGTGGTACTTCCACAAAGAAGATATTTATTTCCCACTTGAGTAAAGATTTGTTGAAGTACTTTATAATGCCAACCTGATATCCTTTGTTAGTATTAATTGGAGTGAGTCAAATGTCTGTCTAAACATAATGTGGATCATGTTGCCTTCTTCTCCTCTAAGGTTTTTGTAGCTGTTAAAAAACTCAGGTTTTTTTCTTGCTGTAGCAGGAATTCAAGTTTCCTACTACTCTTACTAACTTAGAATTACTGAGCATCATCAGACTGTCACCTTTTCTAATATTTAGAATTATACTTGTGCAGTGGGAATGTCAAGTGCCAAATTACCACTCACTATTCAGTGCTTTCTTCTTGACTGAGGGTGATGGGTTTTTTTGGGTGCTGATTACAGCTGCCTCCTTGTTCTGTGCATGGATTCACCAGTACAGACAAAGAACTGCAGGGAGGAAGCAGGCACTGATAGTTTTGTTTGCACTTCTGCCTGCTGTGTTTAAGTGGTTGCCTAAGAAGCAGATACTGACCCTGGTAATGGTCAAGCAAAGGCCTGCAGGACAATCCTTCAACACTGAGGAGTCTTGCATAAAGGGGATTGTGAGCTTCTCATAGCTAGAAGAAGATGGGAATGATAAAGCTTTTAAGCATTTAGAGAACTTCATGAATTTGACCCCCACTCCCCCTATTACAACTCTGTTTTATTGAAAGGTCATGTAGGAATATGCATATTTAAAACTGCCATCTCCTAGAACAAGGGGTACAATTTTGGTTGTTATTCTTGACAAGTCTGTTCGAAAGACCACCCAATGACCAAAGCTCTGTAAGTTACCATTATATTTCAATGCTTCATTACTCTCTTCCCTCTCCCTTGCCCTTTGCCATCTCTTTTCCTTGGCTAAACAGTCCTAGTAGTTTCTTTGAAGGTTTTCATATTTTCTGGACTTCAGTGCTTTCCTATGGACACTCTCCAGTATTTTCAGATTTTCTTGAGAAAATTGTCTGAGATTGGCAATAGTGCTTCTATTTAGTACTTGATGTCCTCAGACTGTTTCATATTTTGCAGTCTGTACTCCTTTGTAGGTATCTTAATGATACTACTGCCTTTTCTCATTGTAGGATGACATGTAGATTTAAATTCATCTGTGGTGACAGGGTACCTTCATGTGAAACTCTTGACAGACATTTTTATATTTATTAGTAAACAACAGTACTTTTAAGAAAGGACTGAATGTAATACATATTGTAGCAATTTGTGAACTTGCCATAAAGTTACAGTTTATTTTTTTTACTAGCTGCTATAATGCTCAAAACCTTGGGGTATAAAAGGCTGATTCTGTGCTTAAGTTTCCTTTTATGACACTGATTTACTCTGCTGATCTACTCTACCATCCCATGCCCCTTTCCCACAAGACCTGATGTTTTAATACTTTCATGACTCTTCAGTTAAACAATAAAAGGAAAGGTTTTCCATCCATTTCAGTATGGGCATGAAAGAACTTTTAAAATGAGTTGCAAATAACGTTGAGCTAATACTTGTTATTCTTTAGGTGTGCCGTCTCAGAAGCACTTTCGAAACTTGGTGGTGGGATACATTCTGTTGTTGGTTGTGCTGATGAGACTCACTGATATTGTCAGTTCTTGTGGAATGTAGGTTGTTTTGTTATTGTCCCTGACTGATCAAGCTGGTGGCAAGTTCTAGATCTGTGAATGCATGCTAATACTTCTGTCTTTTACAAGATGAAATTGTAATAAAATACTTCTGTCTCTGAAATACATCTGACAATTTTTTTTTTTTTTGCTTTCCTTACAGATATTTTCCAACTTGTCTCTGAATGAGCGTTGCCTTTCAGTGTCATTAGTCTGTAAATATTGGCGTGACCTCTGTTTAGATTTTCAGTTTTGGAAGCAACTGGATCTCAGTAGTCGTCAGCAGGTATGAAAGCATCATTGTGGAATAATTAATTTGATGACTCAGAACTTGTTCTTGGAACTTGTGTTTCCTTTGTTTACCGTTGGTCAAAAGTACATGAAATTGTGATGTGGTTTCACGGATTTTTCTGCTATTAGCTGAAAATGTCTGGACCCTTAGATGAATGTATTTTGACTGAGATTGGTTATTAAACAGTGTGAGCATGAGTGTTTTTTGAAATTGGTGATCTGTCTCAACTCTGCATCAGGTAGTGGTAGTTCCATTCATAGGAGCTATTAGACCTCATATTAATTCAAAGACAAACATGAGCTTTCTGAGGATGCTTGAGTTTGAAGAATGGTCACATACCTCGTGCTTGCTCTGTTTTCACAAATTTTCTTTATTTTTTCTTCAAGTGATGTGGCTCCTACTGATTAGAAGACAGATTAGGTGGAGATTTTTTCTTAGGCCTTTAGCCAATCCTAGAATGAAATATTTGTGGATTTAATTTAGTGAGATCCTTAGGGAGCCTAGCTTTAAATTGTATGAAGTAACTTCCCTCTGTGGAAAACTTTGAGGATGATGGTATTCTTTGGCCATGTCTCTTAAGTTTCTTGTTGAACAGTTACTTGCAAGGGTTTATAAACAGTATCTTGAGAGTTTCATGAAAATACAGGGTACAGGGGAATAACAATTGAAGGGTCCTATTTGAAGAAGGAACAACATGAACTCATTTGTGTTAGACATAAAGATTACAGATGGGATATTATTTTCAGATCAATTCATAAGAGAGCATGCAAGTTCTTCTAGAGTTACTAATTAACATATTTCTGAAATGCTGTGTAAAAGTTGTATAGGAGATTGATTTTATTTTTTTTTTCCAAGCAAGTGACTCCAGAGCACATTGAGACCAGAGGTCTGTCTTTTTTATCTGTAGGTATTGTGTGCCAAATAAATCTGTCTTCTTTGGTGTCATGAGCTGTAGCCCTATTTCTGATACAAAGGCATTTAATGGTTTTGCCTATTAAGTGTGTTCAATAAAGGATTTCACTTACGTTTATCATGTGTGGCATTGCTCTAAGAAACTTATCTTGCCAGGTTTTTATTGAATTCTTAAACCAGTATTAAGCACAAATGTTCTAGGAGAAGTGTGGGGAGGGTTTTGGTGATTGTGGTTTTTTTTGTTATTGTTGGAGTTTTTGTGGGATTTTTTGTGTGTGTGTCTTTGTTTAGAAGTTGTTCGCGATTTTTGCTTGGATTTTTTTCTTTTCAGTTTGTCATTTTTGTGGTTTAACCCCAGCCAACAGCCAAGCCCCAGGCAGCCACTCACTCACTCCCACACCAGTACAGTTGTGGAGAGAATTGGAAGAGTAAAAGCTACAAAACTCGTGTGTGGAGATAAAGACAATTTAATAGGGCAGGCAAAAGTTACACACACACAAGAAAAGCAAAGCAAAGAATTAATTCACTGTTTCCTGTGGGTAGGCAGGTGTTCAGCCATCCCCAGCAGAGCAAGGCCCCATCACACAGAACAATGACTTCGGAAGATAAATGCCATCACTCCAAATATATCCCCCTTTCCTCCTTCTTCCCCTCCCTTTATACACTGAGCATGATGCCACATGGTCTGGAATATCCTTGTGGCTGGGTTGGGGCACCTGTCCTGGCTGTCTCCCCCCAGCCTCCTCTCCAGCATGGCAGTGTGAAAAGCACAAAAGGCCTTGGCTCAGTGCAATCCCTGCTCAGCAATAACAAAACCAGCACCAATCCACAACATAGTCCCATAGTAGTCACTGTGAAGGAAATTATCTCTACCCCAGGCAAACCAGCACAGTCCTTTTCTGTCTTAAAACCTGCCTGATGAAAGAGCAAGAAAAAAGATTTGCCTTGCTACAAATGAAAAACAGATTGAATGCAGACTTCCTCAACTGTATAAGACAAAAAGAAAGGGATTCATGTTGCTCTCTTTGGTTAAAGCTAAATCTCATCTATGCCAAGTGATGGATAAGTACTTCTGAATGGTGCTTTGTAGGATTGTCTTCTTTTAAGATTATTGCCATGTTAGCTGTCTACAATGTGTACAGATATGAAATGGAAAGAATCATTTTTTACAAAGGTGTTAAGGAAACTTTGCTGTCTGAGCACCCAAGGGCCGCTCTGGCAGCCACACTGGCACCACCTGAGTGGGACTGAAGCTCCTCCACAACAGCAGCCCCAGTGAGCTGGTGGGTCCCCTTCTGGGCTCCCTGCACACCCCACACTCACAGTCAGACCAGTTTCCTTCCTGTCTCGCCTGCAGGTTTCCCACAGCAGAGGCTCAGGTTTCTAAGTCCTTGAAATAATGTAATTATTGTGCAAAAATAATGTAATCATTGTGCGACAACAGAATAATGATGCCTCCTTGAACTGATGCCAAGGAGGAGGGACCCTGAATAAAGGGACCCTTGGGTTTTATACCCTCACACGCCGTGCATAGGGGTGTCTGGGGACCCTGGGCTCCTGCTGTGTCCATTACTTGGCTGTGCCCCAGGTCTTCTGTGCCCTGTGTTGTGCAACGAGTTGGTGCCAGTTCATAGCTTTTTGCCTCGGGCTCAGCCACCCAGATCTCCGCCTGCAGTACACCCTGCACTGAGTGTATTCCTCAGCAGTCCTCCCTTTGGTTTAATCGACCATACCTGCTAATTTACTAAAAGGAAAAAAGAAAAACCCTGCCCTTCCATACAACTATTGCAAGTAATAAACATAACAGAATGAAAGCTAACACGACTGCCATAGGGAGGAAATGATTATCAATAGAAGTCACTTATAGTTTAGTAAACAAAAGCAGTAATGCTCATTGGCTAGAAGTTACATAGTTCTCTTGTTAGTATTCTATTTTCTGTTGGTTAAATGATTCCCTCACTTCTTGTTCTAATTAGTCCACATGCTCAGTCTTTCTCTTCTGTTGCATTGGTGGGCTTCGTGGGTTGGTGGCTGGTGGTGGTTGCCATCTCCCTCTTCCAGAATCACCTTTTACCCAGTTGGAGCTGACTCAGCATAGTTGCTGAGTTGGCTTTGTTAGTTTCTTCCTTATCTGGGGAGTTCTCCCAGATGTCATTGTGGTCTGTAAATTCTGCATTCTTTGTGTCCGCTATCAGTAGTACATCACGCTCCCCACGCTTTATTAACCTCCCTTAGGAGCTGAGGTCATTGAAGCACATCCAGTCCTAAACCTTAATAAGGCTTGTCTACTGACAAGTAGTTTATCTTTCTAATACCTAGACATCACACATAGTCTATTCCTGGCCGCTGAAAAGAGAAGTAGCTCTGTGGTTGCCCTCCTAACTCTGGAGCTCAGTGTGATACTTGAGAATTTCTGTCAAGCTGGGCAGCTGTTTGGGATTCTTTTTGTGGTGGCATAAATTCCTGGAGCTGCCCATATTTTTTATACTTGCCAAGCTATTGCCTTTCCCTCCATGAGCTTTATCATGAAACCATCTACATCTACCATCTATTACAGTCTAAATAGTCTGTCAGAATTGGCTTTCACCCAGTTGTCCATATTCCATCAAAAGCATCAAAAAACCCCCTTGAAACAAATCAATTATGGTAAAATATTCAGCTGTAGGTACTATTTGTAAAGGTATATTTCCATTTTCCCAATAACTCATGGAAATGCAGCTTACAAAGAGTCGTTTTTGTCCTACTGATATTAAAGATTTTTGTGGAAAAAGTTATATGCGAGTGTTTGTTTTTTCTTTGCAGGTCACTGATGAGCTGTTGGAAAAAATAGCATCAAGAAGCCAGAATATTACTGAAATCAATATTTCTGATTGCCGCAATGTGTCAGATACAGGAGTATGCATATTAGCAATTAAATGTCCTGGGCTCCTAAGGTATACTGCCTACAGGTGTAAACAGCTTTCTGACACCTCTATTATTGCAGTTGCCTCTCAGTGTCCTCTTCTTCAGAAAGTGCATGTGGGCAATCAAGACAGACTCACTGATGAAGGCCTGAAGCAGGTAACCATCCATTCTGCAAATTTTTTCTGTAAATTTAGTGTATTTTGACTTCTTACGAAGTGTAGAAAGGGACCTGGAAGAACATACCCTCTCTTAGGATTTAATTAAAATCAGAAAAAATATTCTGTTTTAAAAATTGGTTTATGGAGACTTTTTTTTGATGTAGTAAATGCTGTTGTCTAGAAACTGCGCATACTTTTTTTTTTTCCTTTTTAATACTCAGGGATTAAATGATCCCTTTTGTAGTTAAATCTGCAGTTTGGCATCCTGTACTTCACCTCTGTTGGACTGAATTTTCCTGAGCTTGGTTGCTGTTTGAAACCTGTGTTTGAGTAACTGATTTTTGCTTCATGAACACCAAAGGTGACTGGGATCTTTATTTGTTAGGCGTACAGGAAGGTTGCATCAGCTATCTATGAGTGTTAAAGGAGCATTTAAGAGTTAGGATAAATCAAATATGCTGCCAATGGTTTAGCATAAAGGCACTGTTAGCTACTTACACATATGTATATACACACCCAATAAGTAACTTCTTTCTTATATGCTGCTCTTAGCTCTATTTTGTTCACTGTGGTTAGCAACTTCATTTTGTCATGTGTGTAATTAGAATCTTCCTTGTTTGCATATAGTATTTAAAAAGCCTGAAAAGAAAGGTAATTTTTAATGCTGGGTAGAGAAGCAGAAGGAAATCTTAACTCTCATCTCTTCATTTCAGTCAAATTCTGTTGGTTTTTTTTCCCTTTGATTTCATTAATTGCAGCTCGGTTCAAAATGCAGGGAATTGAAGGACATACATTTTGGGCAATGTTACAAGATCTCAGATGAAGGAATGATCATTATAGCTAAAGGCTGTCTGAAGCTGCAAAGAATATATATGCAAGAGAACAAATTAGTAAGTACATACCATGATTTTTTGCTTCCCAAGGCATTTTCGTTGTCAAAGCTTTTTCTTGCTCTTTATCTGTGTAAGATTTTCTTTAGAATGCTTTTTGCAAGTGAATTGGTTAAAAATGTTCTCTAGCTGTGAAAATTACAGTTCTGCAGAAATGGCTCAGAAGGTGACTCAAAGTACAAGTTAAGCTAAACATATTAACTTTCCGTTTTCAGCATGACATTCCAGGAGTAATTGTTTGGGACGTGCACAGTTCATATAGGAAAATGCTTAGTTCATATGGAATGTTTCTTTTGTTTCTACTAGTGCAGTAAAAAGTGCAAACTTAGCTAAACTGAAAGATTTTTAGAGCTTGGGTTCTTGATTACAAGTGATACACTCTGATAATATTTTCTTGGAATATGTCACTTTCTAATCAGGATACAGTAGTGTACCTGTGGTAGTACTAGAAAGTTGTTGAGGAGTAGTAAAATGATCTTGTGTCTTAAATCTAAGCTGTCTCTGAAATGCTGGTTTCTAATGTAGAAAGCCAGTAGCTTGTAAATTGTGTAGCAGAACACTGACTTAGGGTTTTTTATTTTATTTTTAAATTTTTTTTCTTGCAAGTAAGTAGGAAAACCTGCTTGCTTTTAACTGTCAGCTAACATTACGGTTATAACTTTTGTTTGAAAAGTGCTGAACTGAAACAAATAAATTGTGTTTGTAAGAAAACAGCATACTTTTTATTCAAGAATCATTTGATATTTGGGTTCAAATCGACAAAGAGATGCTAATGCCTAAGACGGTTGATTTAGAATGGTTTATATTAAAAAAAGACAAAGGCAGCCAATTATTGGTTTTGATCAGAACTGTAGAAAGCTGAAAAAATAGGAGATAAATAATGACCAAACCTGAGATCTCAGTATAGTTGAGATGCAGAAAAAGGGCATCTCCACCTTCTGTGTTCAAACAAAATCTTGAGTAGTGCCAGAGTTAGTCCTTATAATACATACCTCAATACATAAAAAACTTTAAATATGGAAAAGAAAGAAAGAGAAATGAATGTTCTGAGAAGTCTGTAAGGAAAACATCTTCCTTTTATGAAAGGAGAAAGGTAAATTCGAATTATTATTTATCTTTGAATGGAAGAGGAAAAACTTCAAGATTTGCATAATTTTATGTGAAAGATCGCTTAATTGTAATTAAGAATGCTGTATGTTTAGATATCTGCGTCAGTGCAGGATAGTTGGGATATACGTAGGCAAGGTATTAACTTAGTTTTCCTTGTAGATACATCTTACAGTTCTCGTTGCTGAAATTTTTATTCTTTTTATAGTGTGAAACGTATCCTAAGAAGTTGTTATTGCAACTGTTAGCACTTAAAGACTTTGTGGTTTTCGTATCTGAAATGTCATCAGAGTTCTTAGTTGAAATGGAACATAGGAAGTATCTTAATTCTTTTCAAGGCAATGATGAAATGTGCTCTTAACTTGCACTCTACTTGGCTGCCTTCATTGTTGGAAATGTAACACTGATTTTTGATTTGAAATAAGACAAAAATGTTTGGTGTCAAATGAATAGGAAATTTCTCTCTATTTTGTCCCTTCTGATAATTTTTCAGGTGACTTATCAAAACTATATTTTTGCCCAATTTTTCATGAATGTAGTTTCTTTTTTTAGTGTCTAATTGTACTTAAATTCCCCCTCATTCTTACTTTTTCAGGGGTAAAAAATAGTCTTGTGGCAAACTTGGTTTAGCTTTGTGAAGTCCAAATTCAGCTCCATAAATCTTCCTATGTACACATGAAATAAGTTGTGAAGCTGTTACGAACTCCAGGGTGTTGAATCTTTAGATTAAAATAACCCTTGAACAATGCCAGTAGATGACACAGCTGCAGAAACTGCTGTGCTTTCCCCTTACTGGGGGCAAGAGACTTTCAAGTCTTGCTGGCAGTGTAATTTTGTGTGATGAACCAAGACAGCTTTTATGAAGTTCTCATGCAGTTGTAAAATAAAAATTTTCACACTCCAAAATAAATAAAAAATATAGTGATTATTTAATGCTGTGGAGTTAAATGAAAAGGGAGTAATGGTTGGCAAATGATTTGTCAAATTCTGTGAGTTACTTTAGTCTAAGACTGCCTTCTAAAGAAACCCATCTCAGTATTTGGTGTGGCACGTATTTCCTACTGTTCTGGTGAAGAAGGTGGTTTGGGCAAATATATATATGTGTATGTGTGTATGTTTCCAAAATTAGTAATTATTCATTCTCTGAAATCAAAATATTCTGTGGCAAAAAAGGTGTACTTGACATATAAGGGCTTGGTTTGTGTGTTTGAAGTTCAGAGATTGTCAGTATGCTGTAGAAGGAAGACTACTACCCCCCACTTTAAAGCAACTTCTGTAGCTGCCATGTAAATACTGTAAATAGTCTTGTGTTTTGTATTTTCTTGTTTATTTCTTTTTCAGAGGTGCTTAAAATCATATGACTATTACAGGCAATTTCTGTTAATTTCAAAATGTGTAGTGCATTACAGATAGTACATGATGGTTTGAGTTTTCATGTAGGCTTGTCTTACACTAATGGATTTTACACTTCAAAAATACATCTAGGCAGAGGCAACCATCAGCTAAATAATGCCTTTGTGAGTGTTACTTTGCGGTGAAATGTGTGTGGATCAGGCAACACAGTTCAGTTGCTTCATCTGTTGCTAAGTAACTCCATTATCAGACTGCTGAGCAGAAACAGAGAAAGAAGAATTTATGTTCTGATTGTTGAATATGCTAGACATTTCACAGAAAATAGACCCTTTCCTGTTTTTGAAGTGCTGATTATGTCATGGTAATAAGTGAAAGCTGCAATTAATAAATGGGACAAAGGATGTAGGAGGAAAAAGTTAACGTTGCATGGCTAACTTAACAACAAAAGGTTGTTGTTGTTTGCATAAATGTTTAGGATTTGTACCTCTTTGAAATACATTTATTTTTTCTGTGTTCTTTGAATGAAAGAATAATTATATGCTGAGGCTCTTTTCTGAAGCACACTGGCCAAATACTGAACATAGTAAAAAAAACCAAAACATTTGTAACATTTCAGGATTTAGGAAGTGTGCCACTGTGTTGATTTGTCTCTCCTGATCTGTCCCAGAGCAGTCTGATACAAGCAAATAATCTCACAGAACTTCAGTGTAAGTGGAAGAACAGATTATAGCTCTGTCCAGACAAAACTAGAAAATTTCTTAATTTCTTGGAGGAGTTTAGTTGGACTTTGTATTTTATGGTTGTGACTAGTATAGAAAGCAGTAACTTCTGTGTTTGCGTCATGTGAATGATGAATGTGAATGAAGCTGGTGGAAGATGAATGGGTTAATTTCATTGTGCCAGCTTTGTGCCAGCTGCTTTTTTTGTCCTTCCATGCGACATACAGAGCACGTACCTTCAGCTGCAAAGTCAGAGACCTGCTCCACACTAACATGTAGTACTCTCACTGAGACATAGAGTGGCGGGTACTTAACCTGAATTGTTTTCGTTGCAACCTTTCATAGAAGAGTGGAGCCCTAAAAGCTTTTAAAGGTTTTATGACTTCTTCATAGAGAGATATAGAACAAGTTTGTGACTACAGTGAACCCAAAGGGAATGATTACTTCCAAAGGCTTTTGCACAAGCTGTCTGTAAACTCGCATTTCCTTATGATGAATAAAGTAGATCTAGATTTGAGAGCTCATTTTAGAGCTGCAGAAAAGCCTTCTCCACTTACGAGTTTGATTTACCACACTATTTTATTTTTAATTGCTTTTTCTTAACTGAGTAACTTAATTACTCAGATATAATACAATGGTTGCTGGAACTTAGCAGGTGGTAGTTACAAATTTGTTCCTCCCTATTCCACCCAGTGTCTGTGTTTTTTCATGGTGAACTAGATACGGATAATGAGAAAGAGCTTCTAAAGACAAAGGGAGGTGGAGTTTTTAGATACTGTAAGAGAATGGCAACATTCCTACCTCTATACTTTCTTCCCTTTCTCCTCTTTGTAAAGCTCATTTAGAGGTGGATGGGAAATTATACTGCAACTATGCTACTGTAGTTGGAACACTGGCAGCATTGCTTCCTTTCCAATAAAATGATCTCATGAAGTAGATCCTTAAAGACAAATAATTTGTCTGATGTTTCCCAGATATCTTCATTAAGACAGTTATGTTCTAACTTGACCATGTTTCTGGTTCTTACTCTCTTGGCTCTTCAAGATAACCAAATTTTGGCCCAATTGGCAATATGCTTGATATGTAATAACACTTCTTTAGTAAATATTTTGCAGGTGCTGATTTAATGATCTTTTAAAAATGAGTGTCCTGTAAATGTTCTTCCCATCTTTGCAGTTTGCAGCTGATAAAAGAGTTGAAATTCATGTTAACTGTGATGCTACATTTGATAGAAACCACAATATTAAAATATGTGAATAATACACTTCTTTAGTTTCAGTAAAGAAGAAAAGATAGACTAAACAAAACGTTACAGTTTTGTCACAAAATTAAACACTTAACATCTGCTTTTAAAGCATTGACTGGGATCAACCTAGTATAAAATGCATAGGAAAAATGAACTTAATTTTCATGTTGTCTGAGTAATCAGCATTGCGTAATCTGATAAATTTATTTTTGTCATTTAATGATATTCCTCTGTCCCCTTCTCTTTTTACTTTGGGAAGCATTTCTCTTCATACTTGTCATCTACAAAACACTTACTTCAGCATTGTACCCTGTGTCACACACAGGGCAAACACGGAGAGGAGAGAGTAGTTTGCTTTGAGTTTAGCTCAGGCAAATTGTTTCAGGAAAAAGTTCACTATTATGAGGCATATAAACTGCACAACATCAAATGTTTAGAATGTATAGAAATAACTTACTTTGTTTCAATGGTAACAAGTAAATGAAAGAGATATTGGAGAAAATATTACAAAAGGGTGTAATTTCCCTGTCCTTTTTCCATTCCCCACAATATATTCCATATGCTATTTCACTTTTTACATACAGTTGCTTAAAACTGTTCTTCTACTTGGAGAAATTTCAGAAAAAGGATTGTTTTCTCATATTTCTTTAGGAATACTTTCCCAAAATACTTTCTAACTCGTTTATTTCACTATTTGAGGTTTTGAAAAGAACTGTAGTTGTTCCAGACTTGCCCCTTCAATTATTACTTCTACAATTAAAAACCCATGTTCAGCAGGAGCCTGTTGCTGGTTTTCTTTGTAGGCACAGGCACACCCTCCTCCTGCAGGTGTGACGCTAGATTTCCTGCAGCAGAGTTTCAGACACTGGATTTATAAAAATAACTGACTTAATAGAGGTGTGCAGCATCAGGTCAGGTCAAGCTGTGGGTGCCTTTGAAGAGGGACCCAGAACAAAGAAAACCCTTTATTAAGGCAATTATACCCTTATGGCTTATGCCCCCACCCTTCATCCACTCTTCATACACCTTGTTCTAATGGTAATTTTTGAACTGTGGTCTTCTGACACCTCACTGGATTCTTCTCTGTGTCCACCATGCAGGCAGCCCCTTGACTTTTGGAGTTACAGCTTCTGCTGACAACTGTAGCCTTCTTGTTTTCTGTTCTTTTCGGGTGCACCTGCTCACTGGCAGAGCATGGAAACCTAAAAACCCAGTAGACTTAAGATAGTAAACATTGCCTAGCAACAACCAAAATGTCAGTATGTTATCGATATTCTTCTCATACTAAAGCTAAAACACAGCACTGCACCAGTTCCTGGGAAGATGACTAAGCAAATTAATTATTCCAGCTGAAAGCGTATCTAGGTGTAAGTTCACAGTTTCTGGCCTTAGGCTTCAGCAAATCCAGCTACTGATGCAAAGCAAGCAACACCTAAATCACACAGCTTTATGAGTCCATGTAACTCATTCTACTTAGATCTTGTTTATGCTGAATAACCAGCATCTTTCAATAACTGGTTGGTTGCTAAACTTCTGTGTACATATTCAAGATGATTGTAGAGCCAGGGAATGGTTTGAATTGGAAGGGACCTTAAAGATCATCTGGTCCCAAGCCCACTACCACTACGCCAGTAGGCCAGATGGCTCAAGGTCCCATCCACCCTGTCCCCTTTCTGAAGAACTGTGTCCATAATGAAATTGATTTCTCTACTGTGTATACTGTGTATCAATGCTTTGGATAATGATGTTTCATCTTCTGTCAAGTATTAATTAGAGATTTCAAAATAAAAAACTTCGTGCAAATGACATACTGGTAACATGCACTGGTAATGGTAAAGTCCGTCTTGTATTTTAGTTTCTCAGACTCTTTACATATGCACCAAAACCAACTAATGTACCATAAAAGTAATGTTCAGTGCTTTACAAACGTACTGAACAACTTTACTGGTGCTAAGCTGCGGTATGGGAAGTCATACCTGCATAAGAGCTATACGAGGCATCTGTTCAGTAGTAAAAGCCTTATGGAAAAGTTAGTCTTTCAACAAGCCCTTCTGAAACATTTACTTTATTCATTGCAGAAATTGTTAAGTCAGTTCCTTAGAAATCTCATTGAATTAACCATATTTCTCAGGTTTGTTTTTTTTATTTGTTTCTTTTTGGTGGTTGTTGTTTTTGTTTGTTTGTTTGTTTGTTTTCTTTTGGTTTGGCTATTTTTTTTGGTTTAGATCTTTTGCATTTTGACCTGGGCAGCTTCTATACTGCTGTTCTTACAGTGAAACGTTTATGCCAAGTTTGAGCATAATAGAATGGAAAAAAGCAAAGCTGGTGTACATGTGCATATATCTGCATCTGCTGTAAAGGAACCTTTACACTTGTAAAGGTTCAAGTGTAACTTGAACCACACTGCAGTGGTTTGGGTTTTTATTTTCCATGTAAGTGTTTCTGCAAGTAATGTGTTAGTAAATACAGTGTGGTGCCGCCACCCTTAGGTGGCGGCATTGACTTTGTAGTGGTGACATCCCAGCCTGTGCTGTAGGGAATTGCCAATGCACAGCTGATAATTTCCAAATATTCTGCTGGTTCCACAGATCATGTGCTTTCCTCAGCTGCCAGGATCGCTGTCAAAGTAATTTTTAAATGTCTCAATAAGGTCAGCCGTATGAGTTCTCCACTCAGTGCTTCTTTTCTTTCTTCCTTTTTTAGACAGGTACTGCATTTTATGAGCTCTTAAACCAGCTAGTCGATGTTGTGAGTTTACTTGACACGTACAGAGTGTGTGTGTACACATTTTAAAAGCAACTAACAGATGGAGTTGTGATCTGTATTGTTGCATTAATTACACTTTTTGACTCTTGTGAGGTTACGTGTGGTTGATTAATGGCTGTACCTACCCTACAGTTAAAAAAACTTTCAGTTTTTATATTGATATAAAATTAGGTATTATAGCACTTACGGCATTTCTTTGATCTGTAATTTGTTACCACTTCTAATGAACATTTTATGTATAAAAATATGTAGAACGTACGCTGCAAATTAATATAATGACAAAGAACTGAGAGATGGAATAAAATAGCGGAAAAGTGGCTGATGCAGAACTCTGTTCTACTTTTTGGTCAGCATTATAAGATGATTATTCATTTGATACTTGCAGATGATGTATCTTGAATATAATTTTAGAAAAGGTTAAATGCATTTATTTATACATTTAAGTGACATCTTTTTATACCTGTACAGTAATGGCTGTGTGTTAGTGAACTTGCACATCAAACTTAGGAAGAACTGTAACAAATAATGTTCTCAGTGTTGGAGTTCAGGTACTAAAAGTCCAAATGGATGGAGGTAATGCAAAAAACCTAAATGCAATGTACAAGCAATTTGCAGCAAGGTGTGAGTTTTAAATTTTGAATTAGACTGTAGGTACTTCGGCTTTTTTGTTTGTTTTGTGGCAGTTTTTTGGCTTCTCTTGTTGTTGAATAAGTTATTTGAGCTTTTAATTAGAAACTTCATGACCTTGGGTTGGTAGCTGGATATGGAACCTTTTTGATTATTTGAAATAACCATCTTTAATTGTCCTTTGGATCAGTGGTCTAAATATTATTGCACTGCTTCAGTGAATTCTATGATACTAGAGTAAAAAATATGTCCACTAAAATACATGCTGCTAGATATTGAAGTCACCTAAATGGAGCTGTAATAAAAACCTTCAAATTTCTTTAGGTTGGTTGGTTGTTTGTTGGGGCTTTTGTTTATTTGTTTTAATCTGGTGTTATCTTGTGTCAAAGAGAGCACTGGCAAACTTCAGATGAATCACTTGTAGCTTCTTCATCTGTTAATATCTTGACCCATGTTGTACTTTGTAAAAGTCTTCAGCCATTCACTAAGGATAGCAATAAATCAAAACTGATAATATTTCTCCCAGTGAGCTGTGATGCTTAGTGAAAGAGATCGTAAGTATGATGCTGTGAAGCAAATCCTTAAAACTGTCAGTATCATTATTTTAAAATAGTGGTAATTTGCATCAATCAAAGATAATACAAATACATTTTTATTTGTATAGGACAAAGACAAGATTATGTAAAAGTAATGAATGACAGACAGGCATCTTTGTTTATATCATTTCTTCCAGCAAATTCCAGTTGAACTTTTTTATCTTTATGAAGCTAGAAAAATGAACATGTCAAATTTCTGAAGCTGGGTGAAAAACACTTTGTTTCCCAAAGAACTTGACTGTAACTTACAGAGGTTACAGTTTTCAGTATGAAGGATCAAATCAGTTAGGTAGAAGTTCTACAAATGTCTGCATGCCTTCTCCTCATGTTTCTATAGTGACCAGTATCTGGGAACACATATATTCATGTTCTCTTATTAATATCTTGAGGTGATCTTCCAGGCAATTGTGTTCTCCAAAATGTTATATTGTTGCTGTGTATGTTACAGAGAAAATTAAATGCACATGGAGACCAAACTGCTGAAACTATCTTAAATACTGTCTTTTTTGATTCAGGGTTAAACTCCTACAAGTTTTGAACTGCAATATCAGTGCCCTGGGTGGGTAAATTTTTGGATTTACACTTGGATTTACGCTTTAATTGCAAATTTATCAGCCGTGCACACTGTATGCACCTTCAGCCTAGAAATTATAGCATTATTTATTTTAGAATTTGCTATAGCCTTTCAGCTGTTATTGTTTTTTAATCCAGAATGATAACGTTCAAAAAACTCTGTTTGTCTGAACTTCAGACATAGGTACTGTTCTAGTTATTATAGCTAATTTTGAACATCCTGTTCTGCTTTTCAGAGCTATGTGTGACTTTGCCCCAGTATTTTTCAGAGTCCTTAGCTTAGTGTTCCTCCTTTTGCCTGTTTTGTATTGCTTTTTTTTTTTTAAATTTTATTTTTATTTTTCCATATTAACTATTAGAAAGTTCTGTTGTATTTGAGGCTTTCCCTAAAAATTTTCTTGCTGGGATGGTCATCAGACACCAGCTTGTGGTTGTCCTCTTCTGGTCTCCTTGCTCCATTGCATCCAAATGTGTGGGGTTTGTTTTGGTTTTTCTGTTGGTTTTGTTGGTGGTTTTTTGTCTGTTTGTTTTGGTTTTTTTTTTTTGGCTCTCTGGGGGTTGTACCTTATCCTGACATAATGCAATGAAACTACTGTTTTCTAAAATTGCAAAATTATGTTTAAATCTTCCAAGTTTTTGTGAAGTTTATAGATATCTCTCTGTTTTCTCACTGTTACCCTATTCCCCGCCCCGCTGTGGGCATTGTGCCTGTATGGGGCTGAGCTGCTGGCTGGGGTTGAACCACAGCAGTGGGAAAGATTGTTCTGGTGTCCCACCTCCTATCAGCCTGGTAACATCATAAGTATGGTTTAAGAATATTTTCTGTCTGAAATATGAAGATCTAAATTAGAAAAAAGAAATCTAGGTTACAAAATCATGTTGAAAAAGATCAAATGTGATTGGAAAGTATTTATTTTTAATTATTTTTCTGCTTAAACTTAGAGGAAGAACAAACAAAACCTCAAGGGTTAGGTTTTGACAAAGTATTTTTATTTTTTTCCCTCCTGAAAGAAAAAACCACTGGATTTGGTAAATGGGCCAGTGGGCCAACTTCGATGTGGGTGAGTGTGCAATGGCAGCTGAAGGCTTCCAGAAGACTTCCTCTGACTGCTTCCAGGGGTTACATTCTTGCAGTGATGATCACACAGTCACACAGTGCTGCTGTTAAAGGCGTAGCTGTGCCTCTGCTATTGTCTCCCTTATTGACACAAGTGCCTTCTACCCAAAGGGTGTGTTTCTAGGTCTGGTATGTTTGGAGATGTTACACTCCTGATGCTCTCCGTACTTTTGCACCAGAGGTATGGTTAGCCAGTTCACTGCTGTCAGGCTTTGCAACACGGATGTAGTTGTGACACAAGAGGTGTTTCCTTTGCATAACATGTCAGCTTTGCAGTTCCCTTCATCTGTACAATTCTCTTTTATTGTGTTTCCAAATCTGTTCATGTTTGGAGACCTTCTATGGTTTTTAAAAGGTCCTTTTGTAAAAGCAGTTTTATAGTTTTCTTTAAAATAGTCTTAATGGTTTTCAATACTTTTTTTTACTTTACTGTTTAAAATATGTGAAAATTAAAGTTGTCGATTGCACTGAAGTTGTTGGATTGTTTTGTTGAGGGGGAGAGTGTTTGTTGTTAATCTTGTGCAGCCTCTTGAAAATACAGAAGATTAATCGGCTAGGTAGAGAATACCCTTATTGTATAACATGAGTGAAAGGTTTGTGATTGTATTCTTGAAATTGGATGATTTCAACTACTGCGTAAGTCTGTTTAAGTATACTTCTTATTTCAGGAAAATGAGAATTTTTAGAATGAAATAGTGGTTGATAATTTCTGTGGTTTTAGGCGTTTCTGAAAATACCTTAATGGTGCACACTTCAGAAATTTGTGCTTCATAGGTTTTGGAACAGCTCTATGTAGTACTGTTTTCCTTCATTTTTAGTGCTGTCCATTACATCTCAGAATATCGTAGAAAATTTATTCTTCCTAAAGAGCTCGTTCTTGTGGTAATGTCCTGGTTATTTTTTTAAATGTCTCTTAGCACTGTACAGTCTGAAAAACACTCTTCTGTTCCTGTTGCTCCTAGACTACAGTTTCTCCATGTTTTGAAGTACTCGCAACAAACTTTCAGTAAGTTTTAGAGTGCATTTAATGAGATAGAAATAATGTGAGTATTTGCAGTATGTACATCTTGTAGATGTTCTGTGCCTCTTTGTTTTGTTTTTTTTAATCTCACTTGGGAAAGGTGTTGCAAATAAACTATTATGGAAGGGTTGATGCAGCTGACCTTTTGTTTTTTTTGATTGTGATACTAGTCCTCAGTGAAATGAGAAACTGTGGTGCCTGTAGAGATAAGTGGTTGATTTTGGTTTTTTTTGCTGGGAGAAAAGATATCTGGACAGTGAATTTTAAACTTGAAAGGGACTGCTCTCTCATACTAATTCTGTTATACAAACCGAAAATGAAGAGCATGATCATCCTTTGGAGGACATAATAAATTTTTTTTTTGTCAGAAGGCAACAAAATTCTTGTGATTGTGTCTGATAGGACTGTCATGTCCTGTGAAGGCCTCTGCCTGCCTCCTCTGTATGGTTCATTCTCTTGTGGGTGAAGTTATCTGGAAATTCAAACCTTTGGTGGTAATTCCAGCCATTTCAGATAATATGGCAGTGGCTTCGTTGTTGCTTTCACGCAGGTGACAGTTTGGCTGCATTACAACATATACTCAGGTGGGTAATTTTTTTGCTCTCTTATAAAGTGCTCTGTTCTTGTACTGAGAAATATTATAGAAACAAGAGGTATCCTGTATTAGCATGGTGAGATACTTCTGGTTTAGTTCCTTTTCTGGTGCTTATATGTGGCAGTAACCATTCTTGGACTGTAGGAACAGGTCTAATATATCTGTGAAACTATACCTTCCCAAAATAAAACTTGAGTGAGGTAATGCAAAAAGCTGCTATGCTAAGTTATTTATTGCTAACTTTGGATTTGCTAGTAATTTCCTTTATTCTTATGAGGGTGATTATAATGCGGTTTGTACCTTAAAGTAGGCACAAGTAGAATATTGAAACAAACATTTTAAGCTCCTGCTGTCAAACTATGATTATTTTTAAGGAAAATTTCAAGTATATTTTAAGTAAGAACTAAATCTAGATGCCTATTGTGACTATTTTTGTCAATTTTAGGCTATTTACTTATGCATAAAAGTAATGCATAAAAATGTAGTGTCATGTGACACTAATTTCATGGTTTGTAACGTGTAGGTATTTTTGTGTCTGCAGAACAATGTCTACTTGCCATTTAATGGTAGCTTTTAAGTTTGAAGATGGACAAGGTGATAGAAGATTATTAAAGTTAGTAAATGTACATTAAAAACAGTTGAAAACTTTGGTGTTTATGGTGGTATAAGCACTTCTGATCTGGAGAGTATCTCTGCAACTGGTTTACATTTTGATGTCACTAGCTGTGCAGAAGTTTTGTAGTACTATATATATATATATATAAATGCTCCACCATTTTTGGTGTGTTATTTGAAGAACAAGAATTTAAATATTCCATTCTATAATATTATTTGGCTTATATTTTCTAATAATTATTGCAAATAAAAATGCAATATTTTTGTCCAGCAGTTCAAAAGGAAATTTTGATACATTCTGCTTGAATTAAGCATGCTTTATATCTTTCTGTGGCTGGTCTTTGTAGGAAATGCTGCTTTAAAAGAAGATAAATTTCAATGCATAGTAAGAGACACCAGGCAGATCAAATATTTAGATGCCTTGGATTAAGAATCTGTGCCTCAAATAAATTTTTCTTTTAATCTGGTAATTCTGTTAAAGATGTCATTCTTTATATATCCAGTCTGCCATACGTGAATCGTTGGTGTGCTATGGCTGTGTTTACTAGGACAATTGACTTTGCAGTAGTTAGTCACCATCACAGGAGACTGCACCCCTCTTCCATCTGTTCAATTCTCCAGGTATACTTGTTTTTGACAGATTTGGCTATCTTAAAAGTAATGTTCAATTTCTCTGATAATTAGTTTTATTTTTTCAGACAGACACTCCAAATTATTTTCTTTGCTTAACATAGTGGGTGGAATTATTACTGTTTTTACTGGTTAACCTGTTTTTAATTGTATTCAGAAGACATTATGGTTTTCTTGATTACTCACCCCCCCGCCCAGATTTCTTTTCTTGTCTTGCAGCAAAGATAGGCTCCTGAATGTAAGGAGTAATTACTAATGTCATACACCAAAAACATCAACATTTTTGTAAAAGCAGCTGTTGATTTTGAAAACAAATATTATTGAAGAACTACCAGTTAATTTCATGTTGCTTTCACTGCAGTTTGTAGTACCTACATAGATGTAGCACAACAATTTCCATTTTAAGAACTTATATTTTCAGTTGCATATAGCTTTCCCTCGCTTCTTCCTTTAGACAGAAATTTTTCTTCTAGCTAGGGAGTATGTGTGTCAGCAAATCTTTTGTTTAGAGAGGTTCTTATTTTTACAAAAGTAAGAAATCTCTATAAATACCTACTTACGAATCCTTAAAATTTGGGTTTTCTTCTGTACCAATTAATAGGGAAAACCACAACAGTGTAACAGATGTGCTTTTGCTCTTTTGTTATCCTCTGAAAAATACAGCTCGCCTGTGTTCGAACCGAGGAAGAGAAACATTATTATTTTCTGCCTATATATGCTGTCTGTGCTAAAGATAATTTATTTTGAGATGGATTACTTGGTTAGATGTATGTAGAACAATGTGACATGACATGGCACAGGATGAACATTTTCTGTTCAGGGTGTGACAAGGTTTGGTAAGGCTGCCTGATACTTCTCTCATGACATGCTATGGTCTGCTCCAGGGATACGATCTAATAAAACCTGGCGGTGGTGGTTTTCTGTTGTTTTGTCTTGGTTTACTTTTGCTCATCTTTTCTTTTTACCATGGTGGTTTTATGAGAGAAGCATGGAAAAATAAGGAAAATGGGAAGCTCTTTACCCTTTCATCTTTTCTGAGAGGCTTTTCATCCCTGTAGTAAAAATCAGTGGATAGCACTGATTTGTTTGGCAGCTTGAACTAATACACCAAGCTTTTGTGTTGGAAAAATAAAGTTATTTGGTGATGGGGTTTGGGTGGGTGTTTTTGCTTATTTGCTTTTGAGGTTTGAGGGCTTTCATGATCAGTTGGAGAATATATCTTGGGGCTTAAAGAGAATGAGAAGTTCTGGAAAAGCCTTTCTGGTGAAATCTGCAAAGTGATTAAATTACACTTGCTTTCCCAGAAGTCATACATTCTGTGATACTGAAAAGAGACTTCATAATGGGTGCTGCAAGCTTCACTTCTGCTTTTACCATGGATCTCCTTAAAGTTGAGGCTAGGCCTAATCAGAGGGTAGATCAGTCATTTTATGAGTGATGCTGCTCTCCAAATACATCCAGTCTTACAGCACTTTCTGGCTTTTTTCTGCTGGAAAAGAGTGGGGAGTGGCAGTCAGATTTTCCCCAAACTCAAGTTTGTTTGTTTTTTCCCCATTTCTGGGACATGTGTAAGTCATTGATGTTATTAGTATTATTTCTGAGTGTAAATGTAAGCCATTTTTATCAGAGAGGACTACTGATTTGTACTCTACATGATCTTGTCTTTAAAATCAAAAATTACCGAAGTAATAGGTGAGTGTGGAATAAAAGGAATAGATTATGAGCATCAGACTATCTTGGGAAAATTAATTCTTGAATAGGTTCCCTGGTGTATAGGTTCCTCAAATGAAAGGAGGAGGGGGAAATCACATCTTAAAATATTGAGTCTGCTGATAGAAATTATGAAAAATGGTTTTGGATTCATCTTTAGAAGTGAAATCTCATACAGCTGTACAGCATAATGTGAAAAATTAGTTTACTGCTGAGCTGAGATGTTTTTACCATAGGTAGACTTTGGCCATATAGATTGCAGGTATAAATTCAGACAGGTATTTTCATGTTTTATTCTATGCTACCATTTTATAAACATTTACCAATGGATTTCAGTGACAGAAAACTGTCTTTAAAAAACACAGATGTGTTAAGCAGGGTAAAGGCTAAGAAATTACTAGTAGACAGGTGCTCACTCAGTGATGGTGCACCATTTATAAATTTGTGAACTAATAACTGAATTTGCGTGTATTCCAGTGTCTTGATGAAATCCAATCTATTATATTAACACTGCGTTTTTTATCAGCTAACCAAAAATCTTTATCAGTCAGTTTTTAAACTATTTCTGTGTGAATTTATGAGGCTAAATCAGTACTTTGACTTCTTATAGGTGAATTACACAGATAGAGAAGTTTTAATTTACTCACTATCCAGTAGCTGCTGTTTGTACAGCTCTTGAATTACTGTTGTGATTAAAGATATTTTGTCATGCCATATGCATTTTGTTACTTGTTTTCCTCCTAAACACAAACTTAATGTTATGTAACTAATTTAGTAGCAATTTATAAAGTGTTTAGATCTGCTGTTTTAAAGTTAGTTGGGGTAAATTTTATGCACGTGCATAGCATGAAGAACTCTTGTCAGTTTATTTTTTTAAAGGCCCATCACACAACATTATTTGGGAATGGCACAACTCATTGCCGATGTGTAAGGAGTTCTGATGGATGGAGGCTGACAATTAAACCTTAGTATTCTATTCCTCTTACTAGGAATGTGTTTTTTCTGACCACTGTGGACTGCTTCAGAGAATGGTGTGGTGTGAGGGCAGGAAAGGTGGAATTTTTGTCTACCTAATTATTGTATATTTCAGAGGAACTGTTTGTTTGTTGTTGAAATCAAAGTTAATCTGTGGAATGGTTTTAGAGTCTCTTATCTTTTTGAAAACTCTGTCTGCTTTCCAGTCAAGCAAAGAAAAACAGAATTCCAAAGCTTCAGATGAAAGAAAAAAAATCAGGCTCCTCTGTTGTTTGAGAATTTAGATTTAACAGAAGCAACATTAAATGCTGACCTTAATTTAAAAAAAAAAAAGATAAAAGGAAAAAACTATTATATGAAAGATGGTATTTTTTTGATTCCTTATAAAACTATATTTTTGTATAGCCATGTTTTTTCTTTCCCATTTCTCCTCTGAAATCTAAATGGTTTTGCAAAGGTTTTATCCTTGTTATTGAGTCTAATCTAGTTGTTATACAAATAGCATGTCATTTAGTAGCTGACTCATTTTTTTCTATATAGTGCAAGTGGTATTGAAAATGTTTACTGAAAGTTATTATTTGTCTCACAAAGATTTTAGATTTTTCTTCTTTTTATTCTCTCTTTGCAAACTGTTTGAAGGTGGCAAAGGGCTTCTGTCTTTGCAGACCATAATTCCTTTTCAAATTCAGGTAGTAGATTACAATTATGATGCAACCCCATAATTTTCACCTTGTTGTTATTCAGTGTTATTGCAATCCTTTTAAGTTGACTGAAGTGATTTTTCCCCTCAAGCATTCCTTCTGTTGAGCACTTTTGTCTTTGCCTTATGTACTTTCACAGTTTATTTTCAGTTTTCACTTATTGGCACCAAGTTTGTTCAAGGTCAGTTTGTTTAGCTTTATATCTGTCTGATACCATTAACACTGGCCTCCTCACCCTGTACAAAAAAATAAGATTTCAAAAAGATTGCTGCGTCAGAATGGGTGTTAAGACTTCAGTGAACGGGGAAGAGAAATTACCAGCAAGAATCCCTGAGTTAGGGAGTATCACCCTGAGTTGGTAGTAGGATCTGTTCTGCTGTGCACAAAGCACTAATTCAGTAGGATGTGACCTGTAGACTACAAGCAGGAAGGTGTGTATGTGGGGGTTGCTGGGTTGTGGGTTTTTTACTTCCACCTCCATACCCTGTCTGACAGAAATGCTTTGCTGCTCCTTGCAGTTGGCCATCTTTTCCATTAAAGTTAAAATTTCAGTGAACTTTCAATCTGTTTCTGGAAAAGTGTCTCGCTTTAAATGCCTGCTGCCTTTCTAATTATTACTTTGATTATCTTTCAAGATTGCAAAACTTAAGTTTTGTTCTTTTTTCCATTGCCTGAGGTTTGTTCTTCTTAATTCCAGAACAGCTGAAGTGTTTGTCTTCTAGGTTTTGTTTAAAGCTTCACATAGATTGCCATATGCAAAGATATCTCATTGGTTTGATTCATAGGCATTTTGTTATATTCTGTTCAGATAAGCCTAGAAATGTTTAAGATACATTTTGTTTTCCTCAGGTATTTTCAATGTTTTTGTCATCCTTATGATCTTCTTTAAAATTCTGTAGCTTTGTATTTCAATTAAAATCAGAGAGAGATCTGTTCTGGTTTAATTCTCACAATTTTGTATACTTTTCGCCCCTGTATTATTTTGTTTTGAAGATCTATTTTTTCCCCATTATATTCATCTAGTAACCCCCTTCTTAGGTTAAATAAAAACCTATTTGCAACAAAGATGATGTAGGGATGGACAGTGACATATAAGACTAAATTGTCAGACAAAATGTGATTGTTTTATTTGAAAAAGCTGAATTTTGTCAAGAAACCATGGTTATGTTAAAACCTATGTAAATAATTGACTGTCTAAAGGTGAGCAGCTTCTTTAAATGCAGTGCAGCGTTCCTTAAAGAAAGGTTGCATTACCTAAATATTCCCAATTAGTGCCTTGCACAAAGTCTGACAAATCCATCTCTTTTCATGACTTCTGTAGTTACATTTTTTGTGTGACCTTGCAAGGATGGGCTTGAGTAAATCTTCTTGATGCTATTATGGTGACCTGGAGTTTCTTGATGGAAAAGGGCTGAAAATGAGAGACCTCATTTTTTGTGTATTCTTTCACTTCATTTCAGGATTATTCTAGGATGCATGTGGGGATGTTACGATGCTCTATTGCTGTGCATAATTATCTTGCTATGAGAAGGTCAGCATGCCTCAAAAGAGGCCAGTTAGCTTCTGGAGTTTAAGTATTACATTTGAGAGGCAATAATTGGAAGAATTAGTTGAATTTAAAATAGAACTTAAAAATTAATGGTGACTGGAGGTACTAATTCTGAAACATGTAAGTGCTAATAAGACCTGCAACTCTTTAGAATACCTGATTTCGGTTTTGGAAGTCAAGCAGTTTACATAATTGAGTTCCTATACTCACACTTAGGTCTTCAAAAAATTATTTCCAAATACTTCTAATGTGCTCCAAATACAATACTTCTCATATGCACCCATTACTTTTGAAGTATGATCATGAAACACTGGAGAAGCCAGGAACCTCTTATTTAGGATATTAAATGTGTAATCTTCAAGAATAGACTCTGATCCATGTCATGCAAATGTATGCTTGTATAGTAGAGAAGTGAGATTATATCCTTTGTCTTGTGAGTTTCACTTCTTTAACTGGACTTCAGACTGAAAAAGGTTGTATGTCTTTCAAATGTATGTTACTACACTGAAATTCAAGCAACAATACCACATGTTCTTACAAACTAAACCAAAATCTGTATTATCATTGTGTAGTATGTAAAAACCTGTATAGTTTTTGTTCTTCGTTTTTGCATATTCTCCAAGTAACATGACCTGATTTAAAGTCTTCCTCTACTTTTCTTTACCTGCTGTTAAAGCACACAGTAGTTGCAAGAAAAAAATGGATATAAAGAGCTTGCTCGTATAACTCCCAAACACTTTTTGTCAATAAAACAAAAATCATAACCCTGCTCCTCTTACCTTCTCTGCCCTTCCAGTGGTATGAGCCAGCTGGCCTTTAGTGACTTCCTCCAACATCAGTTGGAAAACTTTAATATTAATAGTTGGGGGGAAAAAAATGTGCCTCTCAGTTTAACTAGAGCACATTCACTGGCTTTTCTTTTACAGGGAAAGAGGATTTAAACAAACTTTCCATAACATTTGTTGGTTGTGTATTTCATAGTAACCACCATGAAGTTCATTGCATTTAGGGAGACGATGAAGCTGAGATGAAAAGATATAAATTCATGAAGGCTCAGCTTCACAGCTGGTGTATAATCCTTTCTGTTGTCACTGGTGCCCTGGCCCCGGTACCCAGCAGAACAAAGGGAGCTGAATTGGAAATGGTGGGAGCTGGGGAGCCTCTCGCTGGCAGCACATCTCGTGGCCATAGGCCTTGTCAGGGCGCAGTGTGATACCCTTTATTCTGGGTGACAGATGCGAGGTGGGTTCTGCGAGGGGGAAGTCATTACTAGTGTGAGGGCAGTGTCAGATCAAAAGTAACCAGTGATCAAACAAGGTAAAGGGCTGCGGAAAACAGGCTTTCTGTCTGGCCCCAGCACCTGCCGGATCACTGAGGGGAATAGTCCTTGTGTGTCAGGTTGTGCTGATTCCCTTTGATGTACAGTGAATGAGCGAAGATGGAAACTGAAGGGGAGAGGGAAGAGTTTTATTTCCCATTTCTTCAGGGCAGTTGAAGATGCTTTGCTGTGTAATGCTGGCATGGATTTTACAGCTGAAAAAAAATCTCCAAAAGACCTTTGTAGGAAGCAAAGTGTTCAGGGCTTGGGTTTTCTGTTTCTAGCCCAGTCTCACTGATGAATTTTTTCAATGTGGTGTTGCATTTTGATGACTGAGGATAAAATCTGAAATTTATATTAGTATTATATTTTCTTGAAGAAAATGATAAATTGTTAGAATTTTTTGTGGAGACTGTTTAATGACTTTTTTTAGTAAATATACTTACTGAGGCAGTTTCTGCGTTCAGTTCAAAATGATGTGAATCTATCAGAATTTTTTTCAACAGATGTAGAAGTGTATGCTACAAGTACGTACAGTTTTTTTCTATATGAAGACTTTTACTGTAATTCAGAATATGAAGTCTAGCTAGCTATAAAGTAACAATAAGTGATTACGTATCAACATCTCAAGTGTGATGATGATAATATGCCATACTTGGTGTTCCACAGATAGCATTCCACTTGTGAAATACTTACCCATATATATATGTATATAGGCACAACTGCAAAACCTAAGTATTTTTGTAGCTGTGATGTTTTTTCATGGTGTTCCACAATGTAATTCTGTAAATTAATGTATTTTATTAAGCAAACTTCCTGGTACTTCAGATAACTTCTTCATTTCTGCATCCTTTTTATTCTGCTAAGTATCTTTTATAGTGTCTTATGTTATGGATGGCTTTCTTTATATGGCCTTGTAGTAAAAAAAAATTATTTTATTAGAAGGCATAGTTGTCACATTTCAATTATAAATTTATTTTTCTGCACTCAAAATAAGAAATATCCGCATACACATTGTAGAGTGTATATTGAAAAAAATTGTAATCAAATCAACTATTAGAAATCATTCTATAGTTTAACAATTACATTTTCCTTTTTGCTGCTATGGTCTATGTTTTCTATGTATTTTAAAAAAGATTCCCAGCCCTCGCCTCCCTTCCCCTCTCCTCTCTCTTGTCTTCTCCCTTCTCCCTCCTCTCTCCTCCTTCTCCTTTTCTTTTCTTTTCCCCAGAGAATCTTAGAATGGTTTGGGTGGGAAGGGAACTTACAGGTCAGCTGGTTGCAACACCTTCCACCAGACCAGGTTGCTCAGAGCCCCGTCCAGCCTGGCCTTGAATACTTCCAGGGATGGGGCATCCACAACTTCTCTGGGCAACCTGTGCCAGTGCCTCACCACCCTCACAGGGAAGAATTTCTTATTAATATCTGATCTAAACCTGCTTTTTTGCTTTGAAACCATTCCCCCTTGTCCTGTCACTAGATGTCCTTGTAAACTGTCTCCATCTTTCATGTGGTCTACCTTCAGGTGCTGGAAATCATCCTGAAGCCTTTTGTTTTCCAGGCTCAACACCCCCGTTTTTCTCAGCCTTCTCTTGTAGCAGAGATGCTCCATCCCTTTGATCATTTTTGTGTCCCTCCTCTGGACTCTCTCCAACAGGTCCCTGTCCTTCCTCTGCTGGAACCCCAGGGCTGGATGCTGCAGGTGGGGTCTCACAAGAACAGAGTACAGGGTGTATTTGTCTTAATGAGTATGTGTTGTGGTTTTTGTTAGATCTGAAAGTGTGACTGCGTGCATATTGCCAGGTATTTCAGAGAGTAAAAAGGTGCATTATAATCTTCCTTGATAACTTCGAATAAATTAAAAGAAAGAAACATAATTAAAAAGTACTCCAGCAGTTTTATTACCAGTTTGGAAAGTTTTACATGGTTCAGTATTGACTAAGTAAAATCGAAATGTCTGTGCAGCTCTGTAATATTTGTACTGTTACTATGGAAAAAACCCCAACCTGATGTTCTGGTCTCATTCTGTACTTTCATGGCAGGCCTTTTCTTCTTGGTTTTATAGTAGTTTAGCTTTCATGCAACTTCTCAAGCTTTACTCTTACGTTAATTGATCTCTGAGTCTTCCATTTCAAGTGAACATGTGTTTTAAAATCAAAATAGGATTCACACATGCAGTAATTGCAGTGAGTAATTAGTATTCAAATATATTTTGGAAAAAAATAATATTTAGTTTGGTTTGCTCTTTTCATCTCTGAGCTGAAGAAAAATAACTACAAACCCACCAAAAAAATTTCAAAATACGTTTTTCTATTCAGAGAGAAAGTCATATATGGTTTTCATCCTGCTGCAATCTAGATAAATGGGAATGAATTTGCTATACATGTGTTACTACTTTACTTTGTTGTTTCTGTTGTTTTTATTATTAAATAAAATGGCACTTTTAAGGTTCCTGTGAGCAGTAAA
>VZRJ01005444.1:117222-156768 GCA_013397565.1 Ptilonorhynchus violaceus
ATATAGACTCTACTACAGCTACATCATCTGTTATAGCCACTTCATAAATTTTTTAGGTGTAACTTACCTACAACCAAACAACAACAACAACAGACACCAGAAATGGCCCATATTTTATAAATGAAATGTTGGGCTACTTTTGTTTGAGATTTTTTTTTCCCCTCTGCAAAGCTAAATAACTCTTTGCAGTGTTAAAATAGAAGTTCTGAACGAATCTTAGTAGGAACGCTGAAATCCTCTGAGGATCTCTGAGAAGTCAGCATAAGAGAAATCTGGGTACATGTAAAGCTGAGAAAAATATTACTAAATAATGCACACATATAAATATCTCATGGGTGGATGCCAACAGGATAGTGCCAGACTCTTTTCGGTTGTGCCCAGTGGCAGGACAAGGGGCAGTGCCCATAAACTAAAACACAAGAAGTTCTGCCTCAACATGAGGAAGAACCTTGAGGGTGGCAGAGCACTGGAACAGCTGCCCAGGGAGGACTTGGAGTTGCCCCTTCTGGAGACATTCCAACCCCACCTGGGCATGTACCTGTGTCACCTGCTCCAGGTGACCCTGCCTTGGCAGGGGGTTTGATGAGATTATCTCCAGAGGTCTCTTCCAACCCTAACGATTCTATGATTCTGTCATAAAGGGTAGATGGATATTTTTATTACATAAGTACAAGCTAATCAAAACATTAGACCTCAGAAAGAATAAGAAAATCAGTCAGCCTTTTTACCTAATAAGTTGCTAGAAAGATTAAAGTCAAATCTTTCTGCTCATTGAAAATAAACAAATAAACAAAGAGCCGTCCATGACCATCCAAGTCCCCAAACAATGATTCCTTATATTTACAGTGTTGTAATTAGCGAGGAAAATACCAAGTTAAATGTGTTTTAGCTGATATAGCCTGGGGAAAGAGGAAATGGAAGTGGAAGGTGGATTTATAACACTGAATAAAAATATATCTATGTATCTAATGTATTAGAAAAGTCACTTAAAAGACAAATAACTATCAAAATACGTATGAAATTAAAGGTAAAAATAATTGTGTTCTGAAGTTTGAATTTGTGAGAGTCATCTATTGGTAATAATTACTATTAATACATTCAAAATTTTTTTGAGACAGTGGTTGTCTCTTAATCTGGTATAAGACTTATTTATATCCTTTAGCGTACAAGAGCACTGCTGTGGCAGAGGAACACTAGTAAATTAAAAGAAGTCAGAGTGGTCATTGTTCTACAGCAGATCTTCACATGGTGCAAGGCCTGCCATAATGTCATTTGAATGTTAGGCATTGGTATGTATGGAGTTGTCCATTAGTAATATAAGCATAACTTATTTTACTTACTAAATGAGTTCAGAATTGGTTTGCATACTGGCAGATGTTTAATTTTGTAGTCTTTTGAAAATGGTATGGAGTGCATCCCCTGTAGATTCATGCTACAGTGTCTTTAACTCTTTTGAGCTATCTGATAAATGTATCACAGTTCAAGAGAGTAATTTAAGGTATTAATTTGGGCTGATTCATTACTTTGGATGTCTTGAGAAATGGTCTGCCCATTGGGCACTGGGTTTGCTGTTATTCATAAGGCTTCTCCTTATATGTAAAATTATAAATGTTATAAATTTCAGTTTTAGCAAAAACCAGAGCATATCCTCTGCCAACTATGTGTAGTTAATTCTGAAAGTATAATTCTATGTGTGTTGGATGCTTCAGGTACTTAATTCAATAACCTTTCTGTAATAGTGACACAATTCATTTTATGAACAAGATAGATTTATGTCACAGGACACTGTGACACTGTCTGTTAAAACTCAATTCCTGAATGAATGATAACAGCTCGTCATGTGTTTTGGAGTATTTGAGGACGTAATTCAACAAAGGCTCCAACACGAAACTTGTGTAGTATCCTACTGATTTTAGTGTTTTGTGTATTGGGACTCTTTAGTGGATGTTCCAGTGTTGTTTCTTTGGGATGATTTTTGTTTAGTTTTATTTGGGCTTGTGTGTGTGTGTGTTTGTGTTGGTTGGTTGGTTGTTCTCTCCATAAAGCCACTGTGCTGGCACATTATACTTTATTGTTGCTGTAATACATTTGCACAATGTCTGGTCCTGTAATGGAGGGCAGAGCTTATTGTTAAATATTCCAAACTACTGTTAAATATTCCATGAAATTTCAAATATGACAAAAATAACTTTGGGGTTTGGCACATCAGAAATACTGCAGATATAAAGGTGAAGATCCTTTTGATCTGCAAGTATACCCTTTGGATGTGTCAGCTGTTTATGTGCTAATGTCAGCATACCTCTGTTTCACCTGCATTGTGTAGGATGTGTGTAGCTGATGAAATGGTGTGTGTTACACTGAGATGAATGTATCTTGTATTTCCCTTGATGATGGCATTAGTAATAGGTGTAGCCTGTACACATTTCCAAGGATTCAGTTAAAATGACTGTTCTAACATAACTTCAGTAAATTTAAAAGGGCTGTTAAACTCTGTGTTTTGTTAACACTGAGTACACCAGTGACTGTATTTCTGGCACAAGGAAGGTGTTTGCAACTGCAAAAAAGGGCTGCAAACTGACTTTAGAGACTGCACTGCAGTATGTCTTAATAGCCCTGCTCGAGCATTCCGTACTTCAATAGAAAACAAACCTCCACATTTTTGAGTACTCTTTCACACTTCAGGGAGTATCTGTTTGCAAGAGGGTGTCATTCAGGCAGTAAGGTAAGACCCTTGAGGTGTACTGGAGTGTTGACGACCACTTAAGTTCTTTATCTGCTTGCCAGAGTGCAGAGAATGAACAGGAGGGGAGGGGTGGGAAAAAGGAAAACTTGGACTCTTTCCAAGGCCCCAGTGTCTGTGTATGAGGAGTTATAATTATAGGCTGGGAGGCTGACTTTTATTGGGCAGGCTTTTCTGGTGGACTTAGAGCCCCCCTCCATCCCTTCCCAGGTGGTAGCTGGCTTTCATAGCCAGAATTGCTTGGCATTCTGAGACATGGCTAAATGGGACCTCAGCCCTGGGGTTCATATGCTGCCAGCTGGAAGAAAGTAACAAATGAGAGCAGGTGACAAAACAGACGTGCATAGTAAGAGAGGGGAAGAAGAAAAGGAAAAACAAAAGGTAGGAATAAGAAAGAGAAGGAAAATCATAGGGGAGGAAGGGATGGTGAAGAAATGAAATGGTGGCAAATATTGAGCTCTAGGATGTTTTATTTGTATGAAAGGAACTCTTTGTTGCAATGTGAAATGCAGTAGCATTTGCATCTGAATATTTTATTTTAGAGTGGTAGTGTGCTTTGTAATGATAAAACAGCTATCAGGATTGTGAAATTTCAGGGCAGTTAATGGTATTCCATGTCAAGGCCATGTGGGTGTTGATCCTCTTGTAATAATTTTGCTGGGTGGCTTGTTGTGTTCCTTTATGAAAAGTTTCTTCAAATATTTGTTTTGGTCTTCCTTTGTACTTCTATAAGCTCTGTCTTTGAGGTGGCAAAATACTCAATAATTCAGAGATCCCCTTAACTTTGAAAACAGATACTAATGAGTATCACAAAAATTATTTATGAAAAGAGAGGAGGGAAATTGAAATTAAAATGGAGAGCAGTAGGTCTGAAAATGAATTGGAAGAAATCCTGCACTTGACGCACTAACGTGTTCTAAATTATTTGTTTTTGTGTTATGTTTAAGTCTTTGTTTACTGTTCTGAAGGAAAAGGATGCATCTATTTTTTTAGATTAGATTGCTTTTCACAAAAAAACCGCTTGTTGTGGTTAATGATGCTGTTAACGTCAAATTCTTTTTGGTCTGCCTGAATTTTGTAATACATAAAATTCTACCCCTAATGAATCAAATCAGAAATTTGCCAGATATTTCAACTTTGAGTATTGATTTAATCTAATTAACTTTGATTCTTAAGATGCTATAAATTAGCTTAACTATTAGATATCAGAAACATCTCAGATTTTTTTTTTAAATGCGAAAGCATTTAAAGTTGCTGCTTGTGTTTGAGCATGGTAAATTCTAGGTTACACATGTGCTGTCTGAATTGGTTACTTTGAACATGGTGTGTTTTGTCCTTTTCATGTTTGAGACTGTCCTGTCTTATTGGCTGCAATTTGAAGCAGGTTTATTGCATGAAACTATAATAAAGGTGGAAGAATTTAAAGTGCAAGTATTTATCTGAACTTCTAAAATGGTAAAAGGCAGTAGTTATTAAACAAAAAAGTGCCATATGTTACTCTCTAATACATCATGAGTACAGTCTGCACATAGTTTGACAGTATTGAAACCTTCCATTCACATCTGAATTTGTAACTAGAAATCTTTAATGATTTAATAAAACAGAAAATAGCTAATGTAGATAACTGGTTTGGCTTGTTCTCATCCACTGTTTTTCTGTGCCAGGCTTGATGACCAGTCCTATGCTGGTGAGTCTTGGTAAAGAAGTTTTTAGTGATTAACTGAAGAGGGTGAAACACAATCATGCAATATGAAGATAGTTGGAGATGTGGAAATCAATATTTTTAGATTTATTTTGAGCATGAGTTTTGTAAGGGATAGAAAAATCCTGTTGCAACTAGTACTGTTCAAAAAAAAATAGTTGTGGATGGGAGATCTGTGAGATCATAGTTTTTAAAAGATGATTTTCTTATCAGATTCTAAGAAATCTAATACTTTGTTTTCCTTATCCATCTAATGTGTTTTTACTCTTTAATTCATAATCTTGGTTAATTAATTAATAAACTTTGCAGTAAAATATAATGATAGAACATTAGTCACGCAGCACTCCAGTTATTTCCAGTGTACCAAGTCCTGCTGTCTCACAAATGCCTAGCTCATCACCTTGTGAATATGTTTAATCACAGATTAGTACTGGCCACTTTTGTACTGTCAGAAAAGCTTTTGTATAAATTAACAGTGAAAGTATGACCAAAACGTGTTTGTTTCTCAGCTATAATTTATCAGGAGAAGGTTGCAGCAGGTTCTTACATTATAATTTTGTTTCATTTGCTGAACATTCGTTTTCCTATTACTGGGTTATTGTGGTGCTTCGTATTTTTAAGATACGTGAATGAATTGTTTATCAAAAATGAAGAATACCTAAGAAAACATTTGATTTGGTGGTCATGCCTCTCTTCCTGCTCCTGTTTCTGTGACAGACAATGCTTTTTCTTGAACACGTTAATAAGGGCTCACTTCGGTATATTGTTTACTCCTAATGGGTAAACAATTGATCCTTGTCTCATGAGTTTTGCTCTACTATTCTTCTATAATTTTAATATTAAAGATGAATGCAATAGAAATACATAGTCAGATATATTAGTTGTTAGGATTTTATTTCTTGTCTGTTTCCTTGGGAAAATTACACACAGATTATTGTGTGCACTCTCTATCTTTTTCTTGTTCTGTAACTGTACAAGAAACATTTAAACAATTGTGTATACATCAAACCAGGCTCGAGCTTTTTTTTTGCAGTCCTGGTAAGTCTAATGAATGTAAATAACTCACTTCAAGTAAGAAATGTTTGCTTTGTTTGTTAATGGTCACACCATAAATATCTACAAAGTAAGGAACAAGTAAATTAAATTCTTCGAAAGGGGTGTATGTTACTATCATTATTGTATTTACTAGCACAGAAATGTTAGTTTGGAGTTGAATGCTAAAAATGTTAACAGAATACAAAAGCAATAATGAATAGAAATATCCTGTGTCCACTTTTCCTGTTTGCTTTCTGTATTTTGAAACTGAGTTTAGCTATTTGAAAAATTAATATTTTTATTAAGCTTTTTTAATGCAGCTTTCATTAGCGGTATGATGTTCTTAATTTTTCAGTTTTAACTGGAAAATGATTGTTGTTTATCATTCAATACTGTTCTATTTTTTGTGTGTGTGTGTGCAGAGACACTAAAGGCCATGCTAAATTTATTGAGATGCTTGTTGTTAAAACTTAAATAAGTTATATTACAATTAATAAATTTTATTTGAATGTACTTTTACTCCCCTACAAAAAAAAAGTGTTCCACTTAGTGTTCAATGTTTCCTTTACACATTTTTTTAATTTTTATTTCAGTTATTTTATTTTAACGGCTACGTTAATGTTACTGTATTTACTGATCTTCCCCATAAGCAAAAGGAACTTGCAGATTATAGTGGTCCTATCTAACAATATGATTGTGTCGAAAAAATAGAATTACTTTTTTTTTCTGTGTTCAACTGCAGTGCTGGAGATCAATATTAATAAAAGGCTACTTTTTTCTCATTGTACTTACTGCTGCCTTTTGTGAAATGAGTAATATGGAAATTACAATGTCATAATCTATGTGTTTTTAATACCAGTGAGCACTGACTGGTATTCAGAGTATTGGTATGTTTAACAACATCAGCAAGGTGTTGTTCTGCTTTTGAGTTCATATAGAAAATTACCAAAATCATATCATTATACTGTTTAAAAAAAATTTGTAGTTAACAATCTGTCTACAATACTTGCAGTAAATTCTAAAAAAAAGTATAAACACTCTTCTGCTTCCCAATATTTTCTATATGTGTGTGTTTAAATACTGAATTTAAGAATCTTTTGTTTTGTAAGATGTGACATGAGTGTGCCAGTGACTTCACATAACAGAAATCATTGTTTTATACAGTGAAATGTATAATAAAATGTAAAGATTAATGTAAGTCTGTTTATACAGAAACTTTAGCATTTGCAGGCACAGATTAAGTTAATTTCTAAGTGTTTTTTAAAGACGGGAAAAAAAACCCTGTGCATGCAGTACTGTGAATGCCTTGTTGAGTTCCCATCAACTGTGTGTTCAGTACAGGCATGCGCGTGAGGGCGGGTGTGTAATACCTTCATTTTAAGCTTTGTACGTGTGGCAAATTCTGAGAAATAGAGAATTTGTAAATTAATGCAAGGACTTCACATTTACTTTCAAATAAATTATTGTAGAAAAAAATTTGGGGGCTAAGTGCAAGTGATGTGTTCGTGTGTGTGCAATTTAATAACCAAAAATGAGATTGTTATGAGCCTTTATATTTCCCTTTAAGTTGAAGGCATGGTGTACAAAACTCTTTCTCAGTGAACTGTCTCTTAATCATTGTAAATTGCATGTGTAACAAGGAAAATATTTTTAAATTAATGGAAAGCAAATATTTTAAATAATAAAGAAAAAAACTTTGAGTCAGAAGTGCAACTGATTAGTCAGTGTGTACTACTGTTCGGTTAATATTAAATGGTATTTTTCTTTTAAAATTGCTCCCAACTGTTCTGAACAGCAGTAGAAGAACTTAATATTTGATTCTGTTCCTGCCATTTGTTTGTGATTAGCCATTATATGGTTGTTCTTCAGAATTGTAATTTAATATATAATAAATGTAATCCATAAAAAAAAAGTAATAGTAGTTAGCCTGTTATCACAGTGCTGTGGCTCTGCAGAACAGAGTCATTGTTGTACTTTGGAATTGCAGAGGTAATTTCCTACTGACTGTCAGCATACCCTGTTGTCATATAGTTTGCTTGTTAATAGGGTTTATTCTATAGTATTATATTAATTTATATAGTAGTATTTATGAAGCATTAAAAATTTATTAATTTGCATTGTCAGGTACCAGTGGAAAGAATATCAGAATATTTTCTGTCTCCTAAGCTACAAAAATAATCTTGAGGGGCAATAAACAAACAGTTTGAGGTTTGATGCTTGATAGCTTTGTATTAGAAGTCAGATGCTTGTGCTAAAGTATCTAATGTAAAATTTTTATAGCTGCAGAACGTTTAGTGTGCTTATTATTTAGCAACGTAATTGTTGTGAAGAATGGTTAAGGTGTCTTAATGAGAGAAATGGTGTCATGATACCTTGGGTGGTTTCATATATCTTGAGATCATTAGCAATGAAAGACTGTTATTTACACCATTTCTCTTTCTTGTATATGTAATATGAAATTGTTTTTTCCTGTGATAAGATAGACCGTTTTGCTGCTGAGAACATTCAGGTAGCTTATTTTCTGATGCGGCTTTTTTTTAGGTCTTCCTTTCTCTTTTGTTCTGTAGTGTTGGTAGTGTCTGCCTTTAGGTTCACTGTTTTGTGAAGGTTATTTAAAATATAAGTTTACTTTTGTTTAGATTAGTGACTGACTCAGTGAAGTTAAAATGAACCAGTTAATAATACAGGTCAGGCTGTACAGAATAAAATATATCCTTATATGATTCTTTCATAGTGGATTTTTGTGTATGAGGTGTTTGTTTGAGCAAGTCCTTTTTTTTGTTTTGTTCTTGACTGGTGTTACACTGCATGATCCATGTACTGCTGGAAGAAAGTAGCTTCATTTGCTCTATTCATACCTCAAATAAAACAAAACAGATTGCCACTTTGCTATTCACCATTTTTATCTGAGTATAAAGATAATAATAAATCTCGAGAAAAAGAAAAAAGTACATAAAAGAAAGCACCTCATCACAAGAAAAAGGCTCCTTTTTGAGGAGGACTAATCAAATGACACTGATGAAAAGGTCTTTGAATCTTCATTATCTGATGTAGATGGCTGAGCTCTTGAATTTTGTACTTACGAGTCACATTTTTCAATGCAGTTTGTCAAACTAGAATGTGATTAATCTATCTGTCATTCTGAATTGGTATCAGGGAACTTGTCAGAGTGTACATAATGATGTATGACTTTGTCAGCTTTTGATAGTAATATTATATTTACAACTACCAAAATTTAAGCATGCATCATGTTGACCTTGAAATGAGCTTATTCTGTTCCCTTGATTTGTGAAAACACGTGGCTCTTGATAAAAAGAAAACGAGCACGTTGCTGGAAAAATGAAGCTCATTTTAGCCTTCTGTGCTCATTAATTAAGAACGCTTGTTGTTGCACACCAGCTCGTATGCTAACAGTTTGTTTGAAATTTTATTATAATTTTTTTTTCCTTTCTGCCTCTGTGTGTCACTTGAAAGACACAAAAGTATCTTAAAGCATCATTTAAATTTTCAAATACTACCTAATGTATGAAAATAGTATTTTACAATTTATATCAGGCAGTCATGTCCTAAGACAAATTTAGTACTGAAGGGAAGTGGTCAACCTTTTATTTGACTTGGAAGTTGAAGAGATTTTTTTTTTTCATTGCCAGCAGGAGCTGGCTAAAATCTTGTAGAATGAAGGTAAAGGAAAGGTCTGTTCTTTCTCTGTGGTAAGCTTTTATAGATACTGTAACACTGGAGTTTTCCAAATAGGACAAGCTTTCCTTGTCCTGTTGGGTAAATCACTTACCTCTTTTGTGCATTGATTTCCTTGTTGACACAACATTAGCTAATAGGAGCTACCTCCTAAACTGTTTGAAGAGCAGGTGGTATTCTCAGTCTCCTTTAAAACTGAGATTTAAGCCTCACGGAAGCTATTGGGTGAATTATCCATGTTTTACCCTTAACAATATATTCATTCAGCTGGAAGTCAGAATATATATTAATCTATACGCTAAAATGTTTGTCAATAAGTAATATCAAGGGAAAAGGACCTGCTCATACAAGCCCTGAAATTGTTTGTAATAAAATCACGTAGATTGGACTGGACCTCCAGAAGTTACCTAGTGCATTGACTCCCAGTAGTTATCTAGTCCAGTCTCCTAGTCAAAGCAGCTTGTTCAGGTCTTCAAGTGATTTTTGAGTATCTTCAAGGATGGAGATTCCACATCACTCCATGCAAACCTGCTTCAGTGTCTTACTACCCTCTTGCTGTTGTAGTCTTGCTAGCACAGCCTGTTAGTCATTCCGGTGAGGCAAACACTTGGAATGTCCATTCATCTGTTGTGTGAAAGTACTTTGTTTCAGTATTTTCTTCACTGATGAAGATGGGTAAGTTGCTGTCAGACAGTAGTGCTTGGTAACTTGAGTAATGTTCAAAAAATAGGAAATAATTTTGAAAATCAAAAGCATGATTTTTATTTCTTCCAGATGTTATGTATAAGGGGCAAGAACTCTACATATCAATGATTAAGTAATTATGAGCAAGAGTGAGAAACTAGACTAAGATTTTTGTATGTTTTCAAATATTAATCTTTACTTATAAATAAACTAATTATATTAAGACATATTTAAAGAAAGGAATAGTGATAAATAGAAGCGAAAAAGTGGTTGGAGATTGTGCATATGATTGTCAGTTCATGCTCTGTGGTGTATTGCAGTCATGGAATTGTGTCTGAGTAGTTAATCTGGCAGTTTTGGGTAGAGGTGGTTAAAATGGATGAGAAATTTCTTGTATAATTTTAAGGCTGGTAAGCAAAGGATATTGACCTTGTCAATGGATCACTAAGACAGAAGAATGTAAACATTTTAGAGAATGTTCAGTGATACTACCCTATTTGGAAGAATTCGATTGCTAAAGAAACAGGGCTGTAAAGAGCATGAAACTACTAGAGATGAGGAACTCTGAAAGCTTACCCTTCAGGTCTGATAGTGATTATATTGTTTTCAGTAAATGAAGCTTTTTGTGGGGGCAGTAGCTGGTTTCTTACACATAAATTTATTGAATTATGATGCTAATTTGCTGTAGTTTATAGTGGGAGGAATGACATTTCTGACAGAGGAAATGGTTGATACTGCCTTTGTGCTATCTTTGTATATGTGCAGGTGCCAGAAAAGAAAGAATAATTGTTTTGGTAGAAATGGCAATTTCAAGACACAGACAACAAAAACCCCCACAAAACCCTGAAAGTACTTTATGTAACAAGTACAATTTACAATGAAGTGAGAGGTATTATCCTGTACAATAAGGAAGCCTTTTGGGAAAGTCTTCAGAAGTCTTTGAGATGTGGGCAGTGGTAGTTTATCTATGGACAGATGATGCTGTTAATAAAGGTAACAATACTGTTAGACACCCACACACACACTCTCTTGCCCTCCCTCTCCACTCCCTCCCGCCCTCTCTCCCAATTATTTTACTGACTGACCCACTCTGTTGTTTGACATTATTTTTTTGAAATATAGGAAAGAGTGGAGGTAACTTAAGCAAACCAGCTGAACATTAGAAAGGATATATGCTGAAGAATTTATCTTATTTGTGGTTGGCAGTCTGCTTTGTCAGGACATTGACATAAGAAGAAATGATAGGGGACTCAGGTGCTCTTAAATATATAATAATTTTTTAATGTGAAAAATAGAAGCCTTAATTGCAGCTTGCTGGAATTGAAAATTAGAACGTATTTAATTATTTTATTGTATTTTTAAGTATCTGACAAGGGAAAAGTCACAGGCAAATTTTGTGAGTAGCTGCTTCTGCTACAGTTTGAGGAAATTGTTAAGCTCAGTTCTCTGGATAGAGAGTGTTTGTGATTATAAAATTGTAATGGGAGACAATTATTTTTATGCTAGTGGGATAGATACTGCAATTCTTAATCTACTGTGATGGTTGATATTCTGATCTTAAAGGAACCTTTACACTGTTCTTTTTTGTGTCTTATTATCTATGTAGATAAAACAGTCATTTTGTGAGTAACTCTCAGTAGCTTTGATCAACTGAGATTTATTTGATGTTTTCCTCCAATGCACTTTGACAGGTGGTTAAAAAAATTTATTTTTATCAAGTTTAGCTTATTCTGAGTAGGCTAAAATCTATGAAGTGTGTCTCTTTAGATATTCTGTTTTATGTAAGAGGAACATAATTAAAAAATCTTTCCAGGAATAAAAAAAATTCAAGATCTTACTTCGAGGAACTGAAGTCCAGCAATTTTGATAATCCTCTTTTTAATGCATTTAATTTTTTTTTTTAGAAAAGGACATATCTTGTCTTCAGCTTACTGGCCAGAATGCTTTGAATTATAATACCTAGCTTTTAGATAATTCTCTGCATTTCTAAAGTATTCTATAAATATGTAGTAGTTAATCCTCTTGAAGTGTATCAGTATTAAACAATGAAAAGCTTCATGAAACCCAGACATTTTCTGATGCCTCAGATTCCCAGGCCCACAAGTATTAAACCTTTTGTCTTCTCAAAGCATATTTTTCTAACACTTTGGCAGAGAATATCTGTAATTAATATGATCTTTTTAAGAATGTTATAAACACATTTGTATTCTAGGGGTTTTTTTACCTCTGCTTATCTCTTTTATAACCAGGGGATTGTGTATAGGATTCCTGTTCTTATGTCCATCGAACTAACTGTAACTGCAACAGAATAATGTCAGGGACTTGGAGTAGTGCCTACCGAAACATTGGTTCAGATTGAAATCATGTAACGTATTTGTTCTTGTAAGTTATCTGCAAGAAGGTCATGAATAGATTTATGCTTGTGCTAAAATTCTGCTGACCTTAAAATCATGGTTACTAAGCAGGAGTGAAGGCTTACAGCTTATGGTTCATATGGTTAGCTGCCATTTTCATTAAGATTTGTATGGGAAGGAGAAAATGAAGTACTATGTTAAATACAACATTCACAATGGAAAATCTTAGAATTAAGAAATATTTCCTAAAGAGCATTTTTAATGATAAATTTTGTGTGTCAACATATCTTTTTTGTTGTTTTGCTTAAAATAAGATTTAAGTAATTTCTTTGTGTATTGCAAATGATTACCATACATGTAGCTTCTGCAGCAGAAGCTGTCATGGTAAAATTTGCATTAAGCTGCACACATGTTTTTAATTAAGCATACTGGATATAAAAAGTATTTAAAGCAGAAATTAAAGAAAATGTAAAACTTACCAGTCTGCCACAGTATAAATGTGGGACAGATACAGAAATAATTTTTTCACAAGCTATGCTTTTTAAAATGTCATGTGCATTTAAGTTTTTAACCTGTGCTTCAAAAATGACAACGTGCTTGTGTATAGTGTTGAGGGAGGAAACTTCAACTTTGTGGCGGCGATTATTTGGCAACATGAAGAATCCTTTTATGCTTCACTTTACCATACTCTTAGGAAGATCAGGCTGGCATGGCTAGGAAGACATTTAAAATAGTGTAGGGAAATTATGCACCTGTTAAACCAAGCTGTTATTCTTGTGTGAGGTAAGAGTGAGAGGTGATACCAGTTATTTTACTCGTCCACAACATATTTACTCTATATAGAGTCAGCAATAACAAGGTAGGATTCTTTACAGAGTTAAAGCAGTGCTTGAAATGATGGCATAATTTGAATGTGTAATGTGTTCATTATCAAATCCTGTCTTTAGTGGCAAAGTTGACTGGTCAGAAAATTAGGGAAGCCTGATTTAGGGCTGTGTGTGTAACCTTTCTTAGCTTTATTGACTATGATACAGTATTTAAATGAAAAAGTCATAATTTCCAATTTTTTATTTTGGAACTTGATTTTATTAATTCATTTTCATTGTATGGATGTTGCTTGTGTTAGTGGGAATTTAGCCAATATTTTCTTTTCTCTTGTTTTTCAAATTGTGATGACTGGTCATGTTTTACTGTTTGCTCCCCTGTTCATATGCTTTTCTGGAGTCAGAACATTTTCTCTCCAGTTCATTCATAGATGTTAATGCTTCGCAAATAGTAACTGACTAATTAGAAGAATCTTGCTGTTGAACTAAGGAGGAAGTGTGGAGAGGGTTAAGTCTACACGATCCAGCAGTCACCAGGCTGGGAGCAACCAGGACAAAAATTTTCAGCTTCACTTCTCTAACAATTTGGAGAAGAGAATATGAAAAGTCTGGGTGAGGGTTTTAGATTTCCCAACCTGTTCTGTCTTAATGAGTGGTGGTTTTTTTCCTCTTTGTGATTTTCATGATTTAGTATTCTAAAGGAATAATAATGAAAAACAGAGAAAGGTAAATGTTTCCCAACTTACTAATATTCAGGATAAGTCTTTTTTCCAGATGATCTTCAGGAGAATAAGGAAACGTTACCATTGTAAAAGCACCAAGAGCCAACAGCTGCATGAAGTTAATATGCTGTGATTCTGTGGTTCATAAATAGGTCCAGGAAGGAATCCAGGGTTTCATTCAGTTTTTGTTTCATATTCATGCCAGGAGCATTTTGTGAGATCGAATGCTTCGCAGAGGTGATAGTTGCTGTTGTAAAGAAAAATAACTGTTTTATTTCTGTGTCAGTTTAGGGGAAATAGATTAAATCTTGGTTCACTGTTGTAGCAGGTTTTGACTGAATGTTTACTAGACATTTTAAAGTAGTAATATGATCTAAGTTACTCCCAGAATGACAAATTATGTTATTCTGTGACAAAGGTATGAATTTGGTATTTTTAGGAAAATAATAGTCTGGGACAATGGATTGATTGTCCTTATCTTCTTGTCTTCACTTAAGATTTTTATTGCAACAAACAATAGAATATCAAATAAATAATTCAGATAAATCCTATTTGCTGTGTAACTCAAAAATTTGGAATACTTGTTTGTCTCGGAATACTTAGAAACAAATGATTTGTTTTGTGCCACTCTGTAATCTTCCTGTTCTCATTTTTGAGGAAAAAACCCCTTAATTTTCTAGTGGCAGCAGTACATTTCTAGTGCCTCAGAAATGAGGCACTATTCTGGTTAGATTATTTTTTCTGGTTGTGAAATCACTTTCAACATTAAGTTTTATAAGCAGAACTATGTTAAAAAAGAGCTGTTTTCTCTTTAAAAATGTCACAGAGGGAGTAGACTTCAGAAAATGCATACATGGATACCTTATTTACAGTTCTTGAGTTGTTACCTTCAGCTGTTTTTTGGCAGTGAGGTTCCACATCAGCTTAAATGTATTTGATGTTTCTGGTTGCAAAGCAATGCATGAAGTAGAAAATTGCTCTTAACCTTCACTAACAAAGAGAGGATGACACAGTTCAGCACAAAACCTCAAATTTTGATAGGGACTTCCAGAAATGTGGGATATTTCTTTGACAAGAGCTGTAGTTGAAGATACGATGACGATGATAAGTTGATGATTATACTTGATGATGAGATAAAAGTGTGTGACAGGTGTGAACTGCGTGCTTTGAGTTACCTATGACAACAGGTATAATGTTCAGTGTTAGCACGCTTACAGGTATTTGCTGTAATCATTCAAAACTATGTGTTTTCTCTATTAGAGCTTCCTTTTGCCATAGACATAACTCTTCAAACCTTCTTGTCATCTGTCAGGGTTCGAGCAAACAAATTTTGACACAAATCAGAAAACTGTGACAGTTGAATGACAAGCTGTCAAAGGTTCCAGATCAATTGTACCATTTATTGCCTTAACCTCTGCTAAGCAGATAACTATCAGGAAGACCCTGGAAATTAATAATTACAAATACTGCAGAAGTTTAAGTAATAAAAGAGTAATAGATATGGAGGATCTAAATTTTTATTTCAGGGCTAGAAAAAACGTTGCAGCAATGCTTTTTGTAGGAGTCATCAATGCTAAATGCCACTTCTTGTTTTAGGAATGTTAATCTGAATATTTTCAGATTGTAATAGAAACATGAGTTAAATTTTAAGGTCTAGAGGAAAGCATGGAAACTAAAATGTCAGTAGGCATTTTCTTATGGAGTCACAGAGTGGTTGGGGTTGGAAGGGACCTCTGGAAATCAACTAGTCCAACCTCTAAAACAGGATTAGCTTACTAAAGCAGGTTCACTTAGAACAGGTTACACAGGACGTTATCCAGAGAAGGAGACTCCACAACCTCTCTGGTCAGCCTGTTTCAATGCTCTGCCACCCTCAAAGAGTATTTTCTTCCTATTTGGATTGAAATTTTTTGTCTTTCAGTTTGTGCCTGTTGCCCCTTAATCCTGTCCAGGGCCCGGTGAAGGCTTTATGTCCAACCCCATCCCTCCCAAAGGTCTGTAAACTGAGGGTGGGTTAGAGGCTGGGAGAGGACATAGCTGGAACAGGTGGCAAAACTGAAAAAAAGGACTTTTCTGTACCACATCCTCAGCAGTAAAAGATGAGTGTAAGAGGGAGATTGCAGGGAGATTTGTAGTTGTGAAGTTTATCTTCCCAAGCAACGTCTGCACATACTGTGGCTGTAAAATATTTCTGGGTGTTGCCTGACAATGAGAGTTACTGAAAGAACTCCTCTTTTTTCTTTGCTTTCATGGGCACCTTTTGATTTTTCTTCAGCTTTCTTTATCTTGACCCACAAGCTTTTCCACCTTATTTTCTTTCCCTGTCCTTTTGAGGTGGAGGAATGAGAGACTGGCTGCGTGGGTATCTGGTAGCACCCACAGTCAGTGCACCACATGTCTGTAAAATTTCAAAATGTACAGTTGCTAACAAATAGAATACTTACAGGTACACTATGCTGAGGAATGACTTAACTGCAGAAAATGTTCAGTAGATTTTTGAGGAGCAAAAGATTGCCTTTGCTTGAGAAATGGTCTAGTATGTTAGATCATTGTAGACCAGGTCTCCTCTTTTGTTGTGTTGGTACTCCCTCAATTTGAGGGGGTGCTTTTACCACACCACCCCAACCTACCTACAAACATAGTTGCGGCCTTTCATTTTCATGGTGACTTCTGTGTCTGTGATTGCTTACTTGTAGAAACCTTTTGTCCATTGGAGTCACCTGTCCTGGCTGTGTCCCCTCCCAACTCCTTGTGCACCCCCAGCCTGCTCACTGGTGGGATGAGGGGCAAAAAAGGCCTTGTCTCAGTGCAAGCCCTGCTCAGCAATAGCAAAACCACAGCCCCATGCTAGCTACTGTGAATAAAATTAACTTTATTCCAGCCAAAGTCAACACAGAAAGGTATTGGTACATGCTAAGAGTTTCAGATTGGAGCAATTTAACAAAACACACAATTTCTATAGGCAGAAGTAATAGGCCTAAACAGGAATAATATAGTTTCTGGTTACTGATAGCTTCACTGGGATGATGTCACTGGCTGTGTGGAACATACTGAAGGAGATAGGACAGCAAGAAATATAATGCTGTAGAAGTACAGTGGTCATGGGAGAGAACAGTTATAGGAGAACTTCACACCGAGGTAGAACTAAAGTGAGTTTTATAGACTGTAGTGATACGCAAGAACTGATTATCTGGAGCATGTAGGAGATTTTAAACAGTCATATAGTGCTGAGTGAAAAATCCTGGTATATGAGCATCTGTCAGTAAAAGGGGCTACTGTGTACTGCAAATCAATATTAAAAATGAAGGAATCCCAAAATCAGCCACAAAACATGCCCACACACGTCAGTGTGCACACCTTCAGGAAGGTAAGTAAAACAAGAGAACTTCCTTTAAAAAAACTACTGTAAAAAGATTAAGTCCACATAGTCAGTGGAAGATACTTAAAGAAAAAGAGGAAACATACAATAAGATTTAAAAATATGGCAAAACGTTAACAAGCAAGGTTAAACAAATCAGGGAGATAAATCGTTGGAGACAAGAATGCATCTGTTACAAGTTGAAGTTTCACTCAGATGAAAGTCAGCATCATAAAACAAATGCAACATTAGGTATTTTGTGTATTTGTTTTTTGGTTTAATGTTTCTGTGCACGATGCAGGGAATTTTAGGACAGTAAGCCGTATAAATGCATTGGACAAAGTGGTTGAAACAGTAAGAGAGAGTGGAATTTGTGGACACTTGAGTAAGATCCATTTGGAAAGAGTGTTTGAAGATAGAATTATTTTGAAAGGATTAACAAACATAGAAAAAAATTGTTTTGATTGGTGAACTCCATTTGGAATTCCAAAGTACTTTTTTTTTCAGCCACCAATTAAAAGGTGCTCAGGAGACTAAGCATTAGAACGATAAGAGGGAATATTTCTGAATGACCAAAAACCACCTTAAAGCATAGTAAGCTAGTGGTAATGGATTGTAAGTTAAGTTTAAAATATGAAGTTACAGAAATACTTTTATGTAACTTTGAAATCTTGTTGTTTTAGAAAGCAATAATGATTTCACTTTTTCCCTTGCTATGATCCATGTTAAGTATTGTACAGAGGCCTTAATGTCGGAATTTATTTTATTGAAAAGACCAGAAAATTACATTTTTGCATTGTATTTAGTTAAATTTGTTGATTTGGTGTCATATTTGTCTAAAGAGGAAGAGCATTGCATTACTGCTACGTAAACAAGAAAGTAATTTTTGTGCTTTTTTATTATAATAGTGATTATAGCTAATCATGTGCGGAATAATAATTTTGTTCTTAATGATATTACTCTTTAATATGCTATTGTATATTTAAGGTTAGTTTTATTTGGTGCTTTTTAATGTTTATTTCTTTTTATGTTCAGAGATCATCTCAAGGCATACTGGAAAAGAATTTAGTCAATTTTAGTTAATAAAATTATTTAGTATTTTATAAAATACTACATAAATACTATATAACTACTATTTTTATATAATAGTCGCAAAATGAAGAAAACTTAACTGGAGGCATTATTTAGAAGCTGTGACTAAAAATATTTCTCAGTCTTTCATACCTTCAACTTCTGTGTTAGATTTTTAGTCTTAATTTTTCAAATGTCTTTTCATTTTATCTATTTTAACCAAAATGTAGCAAAATGTACATATGGTAACATACAGGAAGATATTTTATTTAAATTGTAGTCAGGAGTAGAATAATAGATTTTTTATTATGAAATAGTTAAAAATAAGTGTTTTATTTTCCCAAATATATACTGACTTCAAATATACACTGAAATTATTAAGAACATCTGGAGTTGGTGTGTTTTCCTAATTAGTTAGTATTATTAGTACATTATTAGTATTTTTACTAATAACCTTAATATTTTTTTCCATTTAGGAAAATGCTTGACAACAGTGTAGCCATCAGCATTTCAGGCACTTTTATTGTAAGAAAATCATAGAATCATAGAATGGTTGGGGTTGGAAGAGACCTTTCAAGGTGATCCCTGCCATGGGCAGGGACATCTTCCACTAGAGCAGATGGTCAGAGCCCCATCCAACCTGACTCTGAATGTTTCCAGTGGTGGGGCATCTCTCTGGGTTACATGTTCCAGTGTTTCACCACCCCTATCACCTCTATAATGAAAACTGTCTTCCTTACATCTAGTCTTAATCTACCCTCTCATAGTTTAAAACCATCACCCTTTGTGCTGTTGGGCCCAGGTAAAAAGGCCCTCCCCATCTTTCTCATAAAACCCCTTTAAGTATTGAAAGGATGCAGATGGAGAGGCAGGAGGAAATGCCACACACACAAAAAAACCCCCCAAACCAAAACAACAACAAAAAACTCAACCCTAAAAGAACGGTTGTTTCTTAGTTTTTGTGGTTTTTTTCATGTGGGAGAAGTTTGTTCAAAACAGGAATAGGTGAGAAAATTAGTACAAAATATCAATACATATTTTGGGTTAAAAACCATTTTGTTTCCCAGAAACAATTTAGCACTTGAGAAGAGGCTCTGCATTAAGTTTATCTGAATTCAATAGCTCTTCAGATCTCTGTGATGCGCTCTTGTGTTGCCCAAGAAAATTACATACTAGTGAATGTTTTGGAAGAAAATGCCTGTTTGTCGTATAAACTCTCAGAGCTGATTTTAAGAACAAGAGGAAGAAATTGTACTTTTTTTTTTTTTTCCCAGAATAAAAACTTGTTAGTCCTAGTTCCTTGCTGTTGGTTAATGATGAGGGGAAAGTAGTTCAGTCCTTCCCTGAGGCTGTATCATGTCTTTTTGTGTAAGTTTTGCAAGTAAGAAGAGAGGTCTGCGTTCGTTCACCTTGTATCTGCAGCGGTGAAAGGAGATATGATTGATTTGTTTACAGCAGTATGTCTTTCTGAAGTGGAAGATTTCTTCTGTTTTTGTCAAAGGCATTTATTTGAGTATCCATTGAAATCTAGTTAGAAGAGGGGAAATTATCACTGATGTTGATGTATCCCAGTAATCAGAACATTATTTTCAGTTTTCTGAACAAGCTGGGTACACAGCTCAGCAGGCACAGCACAATATGGTCTTATTTAGATACTGTCAGTGAAGACCTGATTTTTTAACTACTTTGTGCCTTTGAGCTTCACATTTTTTAGCAATACCAGTTATCTGCAAGCACTTTAAAGTTGTAAATGTAGAGGGACTTAGTGACTTTAGCTGCTACAAAGCGACACAACTAGGATGAAATGCACAAATGGTAAGTGACTTTATCTCCAAAAATGTTGAGCAAACCTGCAGTGATGTATTTACAGCAAATGTGTTTTCACTCAGTTATTTTTGTATAACCAAATTACTTAGAGCTTTTAGGTGAACTGGTTTTGTTTTAGCCTGTGCTTTACCTGCTGGCATTTATAGCATCATTCTGAATAGCATGCATGGAGCCAGCAAGCCAGCAGGTTCCTTGAAATTGTGATCCCAATAGAAAGAGTGGCATTCTTTGAGGAACTTGGCTTTGGAAAATTAATACAGAGTTAAACATCTCTCATGCTGTATGCTGGCCTGTCTGAAAATGTGTATTCCCTGACTAATGTGCATATATGTATATATATATGAATGATGTAGCTTACACTAGAGTGTATATAATATATTTTTGTAAGTCAAGGTGTTGTTATATGGTAGCACAGAAGAATTTCTTAAGCTGAGCTTTTGTGCATAGGTTTATGTAAAGCTTTTCGATGCTTTATATAGTTTCATATAACACAGTGCTAAAGGGGAGAGAGATAAGATATATTGAAAAGTGAGTGAAAAATTATAACTATCTTAAGACCAGGTGTTTTTAATACTGGGTTTGTTCATAGTTTTATGGGCAACTGAGCTTTCTTCTGTAGTTTAGCTTCTGAAGTTAGTGCTTTAACCTTTAGAGTAGCCTAATTGAAGTATGTGACATTATAGTTAAAAATATTAATGGATAGGATACCCTGATTTGAAGTGAGAGACATTTAAAGCTAAAGCAGTACTTCAGTGGTAAAAACAAAGGAGTGGAATTGAAGAGGTTTGCAGTCTTTCATGATAGTGTTATGTCATGTTAAGTCTGTGTCTGTGTAATGGAATAATGCTGCTCTTTTAGTAAAAACTGTGGAGTTTAGCTAGGGAGTGTCAGAGCTACGGAATATGGTCTTAGCAGTATGAGCCTATAAATATGACTTCTGGAATGTAATATACAAAAGCATTTCACAGAAGTCTGAATCAGGGCATGGGTTTGAACCTTGACTTCCTGGACCCCAAGGTGATGAGAAGCAGTAACATAGAAATAGTCATTATTAGCATGTCTACATCTAGTTGCCACCTTCAGATGCATTATATAATAATCTTCATCTTACTTCTGCCTGAAGTCCCAGCCAGTTTACAGGGTTCTGTTTGGGGTTTTCTTTTGTTCATTTCTCGGTGCGATGGGTGCCCATGTTGAGATGCTGGCAGTGGGGTGGCTGCAGTGTGGCCAGGAGGGCCCAGGGCTGTCCCGTGCCAGCATGGCTGAGCCCCTCAGCCAGGGGAGTGGCACCTCTGGTAAAGTGGATTCTTTGAAAAGCATAAAAATACTGCAGAGCAGAATGTGAGAAAGGAATGAGGACAAATGTGAGAACCAGCGCTGCAGACCCCAAGGTCAGTGATGGAGGAGGGCGAGGGGGTGCTCCACATGCTGCAACAGAGATTCCCCTGCACACTGTGCTGAAGACCATCATGGAGCTCATTTCCACATGGCGGCCTGTGGAGATGCTCAGCAGGATGCTGCAGCCATGGAGAGCATGTGGCAGAGCAGACTCCTGGAACCGCGGCCTGCAGAGGGGAGCCCACAGGTTTTCCAGCAGGAACTGTGGCTGTGGAGCAGTCTTTTCCTGAAGGACTTGCACTTGGTGGAATGGAGCCACCTTGGAGAAGTTCATCAGGGGCTGTATCCGGTAGGAGTGACTCCACGCTGGATGGGAGCAGAATGTGAGGAGGGAGTAGTAGCACAAAGGAGCTGTTAATGTCAACCCCCATTCCCCATTCATCTGCTTCCCTCAGAGAGGAGAGGAGGTGAAAGAGTTGAGTCTGTTTATCCTGTGACAGTAATTAGTGAGTTGTCTCTTTAACTTGACCCATGAGCTTTTCCAGGTAGCATTCCTCCCGTCTTGCTGAGGAGAGGGCGTGAGAGGGGTGCATGGGTGTCTGACAGCCAGCCAGGGTCAGCACAGCACCACTGGTTTTGCCTGGAGCAGTTCATTGTGCTGCTTTTTGCAGTGTCAGTAGCAGGTACAAACCAAACCAGTAATTCCCATTTGATGCCTGAACCTGTTCAAACTTCAGTTCCTGTTGGAGTCTGTCTTTTTTTTTTTTGGCTCAGTTTGTTGATCTGTTTGGCTCAAGTTGATCTGCAGAGAAATTTCCTTTTTCCTGGCAATTCTCTCAACTTTGTGTGTTGGAGTTTTTGAGGAGAACTCCTTTTAGGTCCTTTGGACCTGTGACACTCATGAACCCGGCTGTGAATGAGAAAGCTTCCTGATCCTACACAGGAGAGTCACTGTTCCATGTACGGAGATACAGTTTCTTCCTGAGTTGGCCATCCTGAAGAAAGCTGTCAGCATGGCCTGATTAGCTGGCTACTGTTTTCAGAGCCTGTTAGCCCAAATGAGTAAATGCTCTGAGTATCTTCTGTTTCCTTTCAAAGCCCTTCAGGTTATCACTGCATCATGCAGAGCAGCTGAACTCAGTGTGAGGGAAACACAGGTCAGGCACACTTGAGTAGCTCAGCAGGACAGACTGACTGTGATCAGGTATGTCAAGAAGATATGTCTTGGTTACAACTTCTTTATTAATTTTTTCACTTTCTTTTTCGTCCGTTGGATCAACCATGAATCACCAGCACTGGGTACTAATCAAAATCTGTAGGATTTCCTGTCTGTTTATGGTGCTGGATGCTTGTAAACTAGGTTTGATGTTACTTTCCTGTTACTTAGAAATTATGTTCTCTGCTAATGCTCTGTTACGGCACACTACAAGCAGAAAGATTAAAAACACTTTGTTAGAATGCAGTATTTTATTCTTGCACATTATTGATCCATAAACACTTTAAGTCTATTGTGAAATCACTGTTGAAAGACTGAGGAACAAATTAAGAAACTGCACTTACAGAAGCCATCATTATAATGACAGGCAATTTAGTTTGAGGTAACTGAAGCAGTGAAGAATGCAATCCATCATATCAGCAAATATCTTTACAAATTTTATTAGTCTGGCAAATGTTATAGAGACCATTAAGGTCATTTCATAGTGAAGATGGGATATTGTTTTCATATTCTTACAGCAACAAGAGTGGTTTGAATAAACTGCATGTCCAGTTCCCTGGGGTTCTTGCAGTACAGTGGTGCAGTGAGACAGGAAATAAAAACAGCTGCAAAATGAGGCAGTTGGCTTTGTCCTATTTGTGTAGGGCACATTTTCACGCTAACAGTTCTAACTTTGTGGGAAATAGCCCTTTTAGTGACAGAATTAAGGTTTCCTGTCCTTTCAGTTCCTGTTACATTACTTTACCCCACTAAAGCACATTCCATGGGCCTTGGGCTGAGTATAGTTGCACAGGGCACTTACTGGATCTATTTCTCACAAGAAAATTACCACTGTACTTCATAACAGTTGGCAACAAAAGTGCATCTGTTAGGTAAGATTCCATGTAATCAAAACCTTCAATTGCAAGCACAGGACATTTATTAATATAGATGCAATTCTAATTTTCATAATGTAAATTTTTCAATATGTAGGAAGGATATTGGTTTTTTTCCTTCAAAAAGTGTTTTTTTTCTTATTGCACTCTCTTGAAAACCATTACCTAATCAGCTTTTGATGTTGTCACATAGGCATTTTGGGGAGATAACAAATTTGATACTTCCCCAGCTATGCATTTTTATTTTTGAAACAATTACTAGCATATATGCTTGTTGTCACTCTGATGCTGGATAAGTGCCCCAGCCGGGTGGGTGTGGTTGGTTTTACAGGGCTTTTGTGTGATTTCATTTTCTTTTGTTTGTTCAGTTTTTTTTTTCTTCTGCTTTTATCTTTGAGACTGATCTTCTTTCAATGGATTTGTCATTGTGAACTAGAGGAATATTTGACAGTTTAAGTCATTGAGAAGAGTAAAGAAAGGTAAAAAGCACTCAGCAAATCTGCTGGCAGCTATGACTACAATTGTGTTTTTCTCATTAAACCTGGATGTTCCTAAAGTCTATGAGATTTGGCTAATTATCCTAACTAGTGTAAGGAATGTATGGAAACATATGGAAGAGAGACCCATTGTGCCAGGAAGTCCCATGGCTTGTCCCCATAAAGAGGGACATAAGGGGGACATATCATAAATCTCATAATTCAGAGCTGCTCAGGTATGTATCTGTTTTGATCCAAAAAATGGTTAGATTGCTTACACTTTTAATACTGGGAAATTAAATTGCTGTGAAATTTTACACTTTGTGTGAATTTCAAGTCTTTCTTTGTTGCCAGTCTTTCCACACAAGATTTGTGGTTAATATTGTGCTTCAGTAAAATAGTTTCTCCTTATGTTGTCACCCCCTAGTATATGTTAGGTGAGAGACCAGATCTTGAATTTATCTTGGATAAACACTGTGCTCTCTTGAAGTGTCTGATTTACTTCCATTTCGTGGTTTTGGTACCTCTTTTCTACGTTTGTCTGGTGTGAAGATCAGTGAACAAAATCACAAAGAACTTTTAGTATTTTTACTGAATGCACTGCAGAATTGTGTTCCTTCTCTCTTGTATGAAGACTTTACCTGATACATTATAGAGCAGTTATTCTCATCTGCGTGGCTTGTACTCCCCACATCACCAGTAAAGTTCACTGTATTCTGCTTTTTGGGGATTGCATGTCCTTCTTAATAGAACTATGTAATACGTATTTCAAGACTGCTGTTATACAAAGTGTGCTTGTAGCTGTTCACCCAGGTCAAGTATTCTCCTTTCAGTGTAGTTCTTAGCTGGTTCCTTTTCTGTCTTTAAATTCCTGCATTAGTTTCCACCCTCCTCAGTTTAATAACTTTTTTTGTAATATTTCTGAAAGGCATTACTCATATAAATAGTTGTTGCTGTATCTTCTTCATCCAAGAAAACCCCTCCAAAAATTTGTAAGAAGTACAGATGCAAAGTTGACCATGACCTACTTTAGATACATGTGTGGTTCAGGTTTTTCGTTTGCTTCTTCATCCTTTTTCTTTCCTTAAAATTTGTTCTGGTAATTGTTGGAATAATTTATAATAAGGAGGTCAGGAGAAAAGGAATTGAGTTAATGAGTTTGCAGAGCCAAACACTGGCTCTGCAAGTCTCATTTCAAGGTAATGAGACAAAGACAGCTAGGAGTCTAACTATCCAGAGATAAATGAGCACGGTAAGAGATGACTTTTATCATTGTCCAGCTGGTCATTCTGTTTTTTTCTGAAGAAAAAGGATGCCAAGGAGAGCCTAAAGTAGCCTGAGCCTTTTATTTATATTCTGCTGATTCTGTAGATGTTACAAGGATGGGAGAGCGAGACAGAGAAAGACAAGAAACAAAAATACATTTCTAACACCTTTCCAGATATTACATTAGGAATAGAAATAACATTGTTTTTCTTCTGTTTGTGGGTAGGGAGAACTTCATTCTTTTCATCTTTGTCTCCCTTGCTATGCCCTGCCCCACAACAAAAAGAAAATAAAAATTGCTGATGCAGTACAACTGGAAGTCATTGAACAGTGTACTTGGGCAGTACTGGCAATTATTTGAGAGCTGACCTAATTGATTGTTTTGCCAGAAGCTGGGGTTCTTAAAGATGCATTGATTATGCTGAGAATTAGATATTGTATAGTTTGCTCTTTTCACAAAATTGCAGCTGATTTGTGAAGGAATTCATCAAAAGGTTTAGGAGGCGGGCAATAGTTTGTGTGGTTTTCAGTAAAGTAATGACTAATCTTCCCATATTGATTTATATAGCTTGTTTTACAGCTCTGGCATAAAAAATTACTTTCCTGCTTGTAATTGTCATATTTTACCATCATGGAAGTGTGGGGTGAAGGTGAAGGGTGCTACATTGGGAAGAATTAGAAAGATGAGGAAAAAAAGGTGTTGCTTCCTTTTTAAAAAACTTGTTGACTAGCTTGACTTGAAAAAATGGCTTGATATGTCTGGGCTTTTATGTGTCTATTATATTAAGAATTTGGTTTATTTCTTTAAAGGTATGGTGATTTTGGGGTGGTCTTGGGGTTTTTTTAAACCTTTGAATTTCTTTAACCAAAATGAGAGTTTGTGGTAATACTGTGCACTAATTTTGCCTGGGTTGGAGTGAAATTTCTTCAAAGTACCTAGCCTGGGGCTGTGTTTTGGATTTGTGCTGGAAACAGTGTTGATAACACAGAGATGTTTTAGTTATTGCTGAACAGGGCTTGCACTGAGCCAAGGCTTTTTCACCTCCTCACCCCACCAGTGAGCAGGCTGGGGGTACACAAGGAGTTGGGAAGGGTCACAGCCAGGACAGGTGACCCTAGTGGACCAAAGAGGTATTCCAGACCATGTGGCATCATGCTCAGCAAGAAAACTGGTATGGGTAAAAGTAGTTGGCCAGACCACCAGTGCTTGGGGACTGGCTGGACATTGGTTGGTTAGTTGTGAGCAATTGTTTTGGGTTCCTTTGCATTGTTTTTCTTGATTTTTCTTTCTTTTTGTTTTTTCTTTTTNTTTAACTACTAAACTTCCTTTACTTAGCTCACAAGTTTTCTCACTTTTACCATTCTGATTCTCTTCCCCATTCTGCTTGTACTTGTTACAAGCTACAGTGAGTAGCTGTGTGGTGTTTAGCTGCCTGCTGGGATTTTAATCCAAGACATACTGACATAGTGATTTATGCAAAGTTGAAGACCTTTCATAATTTTTTTCTTTTTACTTGCTTGCTTGTTCCTTATTTTTTTGTTTTGTTTTGGTTTTTTCTCCTTTCCTTTTCCATGATGACCTAGGGACTTGCAGCAGTTGTGATCTTTGCTTTCTGAATGTGCTGAGCTCTAGGAAGAGCAAGCAGGTGTTTATTTTTCTTAAATCGAGATTGCTGAACTTCAGCACCCTCTTGTGCTGGTCGTGCCCTTACACACAGCAGGCAGGGCTTCACACATGCCTGTCAGCCACTGGTTTCTGCACTAAGGTTAATCAGGATTATAGCCTGCTTCCAATCATACCTGATACAACTGTCCCACTTGGATTTATCATTCGCAAGATGCTGTTCTTAAATGTATGTATGCACTGATAGATTGACATAATCTGAACAGGTATGCCTTTAGACAATGTGTAAAAAAATTCAAGTCTAACTCATGTTCACATTCATATCGTCATAACCTGGTTGCTCCTAATGCCTTTTATAATGTCTCAGCCATAATTTTCTGGGTCTGTTTCAAGTTATGCCTTGCTACGACGACAGAGAGAAATATGCTGAATTTCTAGTTTCTGTGTCTGTGTGCATCTGTGGGAGCTGTAGATTCCCACTCCTTTGTTTTCTCCCATGTCAGTGAGGGCCCTTATGAGATGATCTGTCCTCCTATTTTAGCCTTTGGCCTTGGAATTGTAAAATTGTTTCATCCAAATGACAAAAAGGCAAATAGATATCATTAATATGTTTTAAGTGCCTCCCTGACTATATTTTATTTTTGCTTATTGCTGCATATTCTGTTTCTTTTTGCCATCTGCATCCAGTTGGCCTCTTCAGACTTAACTCTAATAGACCAAAGCCAGCAATGTAAATTATGCCAACCAGGTGTACTACTGTACGTATGATTTTCTTACCAAATATCACCAATAACTTCATTGGATGCCCAGCTTTCAGAAATGAAAAAATCAAGTCTGCCTTAAATGTTGTGAGAACAAGTAAAGCACAAAAAAAAATCACGCTATTTTTGTGTTGCGACAGTGTACTTGGTGGGAGGTATGTTTAAAAAAAACAACTCATAGAAATCTTTGTTATGAACAATTTGAGTAGATTATCTGTTACCAGCTATAAACACATTTTATTTAATGTGTTTTGGAGGTGATTGATCTTCCTTGCTACTGTGATTAGGACAAAGCAAAAGTTGTGGGGTTTTTGTTTAGTTTGGCGGTTTTTGTTGCTGTTTTTTAGTGGCAGCATTAAAAAAAAATATAGCTTTGTTTCTATTTTAATATTTCCTATTTTTTGTCACTAGATATAATAGGGTACCATTTGCAGCAAAATAAAGAAAGATGTGTAAGGAATAAAGTATAGACTGTGCAGAACTTGCGCTTACGAGTTGGTTTGTTTTTTAGGGGCTAGAGATGATCGTTTGCTAAAATCTATAAATTAAATTTCCACTGAAGTATATGCAAGGATGTGTATGTGTATCTATGTAATATCGAGGGTTTTTTTTCAACAAAGTGTGTTATCTGGGTCTGCATCTGCGTACATGCATATTAGAGTTCTATTTTAGCAGCTTTATGGTTTTGGTTTTTTATTGTTGCTGTGTTTGGAGGTTGTTCCTACCAGTTACTGCTGATATCAAACTGTGATTGTAATGAAGTAGTCAATCACAGTAGTGAATGCTGAAGATTACCATTTTAATGACTAATTTTTCTGCAACTTTTCATTGCAGGCCAGTCCCATTCATGTAATAACTCTCACAGGGTGTAACATGTTTACTTCTTACCATAAAATTTCATGGAGAACTCTGCACCAATTCATAAATGTAGGGACAAGACTCTAAAGCTGCTGTGAAGAGAATCTTGATGTCCAGCCTGTCCCAGTAGTGCCTGTGCTTAGTAGCCTGAATGTCCACTGTCTGCAGTGCTGAGTGGATCAGTAACTGTGTAAACAAATGTATTTCATACGAGTGCAAAAGAGAGAGAACTCAGGTTTTTAACTAATTCATGCCTTAAAATTGATTGTGCATCAGATTGCTAGAATATGTCAGTTGGTGTAGTCCTCGATCAGACTAACATAACAGTGGTTTATTTTATTTTAAATTACTGGTAACACATGCAGTTCACTAGGAAAAAAATTGTGAAGAAAAAACCCTTCATATTGCTTCTTATTATCAACTATTTCTGTTTAGTGGGAGTTCTGTTGTGTGAAAATTGTACATAAATCAAACCGAAACCATTTCTACTTCTGTGCAATGCTTCTCACTTTCAGTGATTGTAAGCTTATACTATACTTCCCAAGTGCATCTGGGTTTGTGATTCATATTACAGGTGTTTTCAAAAAATGTCTCTCCCAGTTAGGATTTCAATTCTGGCTTTATCTGTTTTTGTATGCTGGAATAGTATGGAATATTTTATATTTTTCATTAATTAAACTTGAAGACTTCTAGTACTTGGAGCAGGATGAATAAACATGACTACTGAATACCCAATAGCTTTGTCTGTTAGCCAGTAATAAATATATGATACCATGTCCATTAACCTGTATTAGAAGAAGTTGGTTTTTTCCCAGCACATATAATTAATTTTTTTATCTGTTTAGAAGGACTTCTTGTAGGGAGAATTTAATTTTTTAGCACCTTACAATATCAAAAGGCAATCTGCAAGGCTGGTTAAATTTTTTTTAACTCTCTGTCTTCCTTAAGAGATGCATTGAAATAATTTCAGCCAGTAACAATACTTGTGTCTGAAATTTGAGTGACATTCTGTGTTTTGTTTTCTTTTTTTTTTTTTTTAAATCATGGCTTATATAATAAGTGTATTAACCAGGAAGGCTAATATGTAAAGTTATTTTAGCAGGATATAACTATTTCAAGTAGCTCTTTTGGTATCCCAATGAATGGTAATGTCCATTAAATGATTTGTATGTTTTTTGTGAGCTTAGTTATAAAATGCAGTTTCTTAGATATTACATGGAGTAACTTAGTATTTTTCAATAAAATACCTTCTCCATTTTTTCCATGTGTAGTAAAGTTATTGAAGTATAGGAAAACTGTTTTAATTATGATATTACTTTCTTTGACCTATACAGTCATAGTCATAGTTCTTCTGTCTTCTTGTTAACTTGCATTTATTACAATATGCAGAAAATTATCTCATTTTATTTCTTCCCGTTTCCTGTGAGGCATGGGAGATCTCTTAGTGATTAAGAAGCCTGTGCCTTATGTTGAAGAGCATAATTTGCAATTTAAGATTTTTTTTCCTTCCCTACCACCTTAACATGTGTACTTATCCCATCATTTGTAACATACGGTGACCATCAACTAGAGTCCACATAATCAGAACTGAACAGTTCCCTCTGTGAAATTTGTATTGGTGGATTGGGCAGGCAGAATTTTGTGCCTGTGGCCTATAGTGGAAAATGTGGGATAATCTTGTCTTTCTATGCTTGTGAAAGAGGAGGAGGAGACGTATCTGTAAACCGTGTGTGTGGAATGCCATAGCATAGGAATATCTAGGAGCTGGATTGTAAGAAAGCCTTTTGGTATTTGTGCCAACTTTCAGTTTCTGCAGTAGCAATCTAGATAATTACAAGTGCCAAACTTGGGTCAGTATTGCAGCTGATTATATCAGCTTCATGGTGTCATACTGTATTTCCATTGTGTATTTTCATTCCAGTATGGAACTTGAAAAATAAAACAGGTTAATTGCTTGAAAAACAGATGCACCTGCTAAGATATCTTCACTGTGGTTTATGGTATAAAATGTACTGTGTAAAGGTCACCTCTCATGAACTGTGTATATATATTGCCTTACATTTTCGACTGCTACAAGCATTTCCCACCTCATTAAAATTGCATGGTATCCTTGAAACTTGAAGAAGAGATTTGAACAGGAATTGTGTAATTTTCTTGTTCTACGAAATGTTCCAACTGTCTGAACTTTATAAGCGAAAATGCTCACATTATTTTAAAATAACCAACCCAGTGGCCTTCTATGGTGGAGTGACTACTCCAGGAGGCAAGGGAAGGATTACAGATGTCGTTTATCTGGACTTCTGTAAAGCCTTTGATGCAGTTCCCCACAGCATCCTTCTCTCTAAGCTGGAGTGATGGATTTGATAAGTGGGCTGTTAGATGAATAAGGAATTGATTGGATGGTCTCATCCAGAAGGTAGTGATGAATGGCTCAGAATCCCAATGGACATCAGTGGCAAGTGGTGTCCCTCAAGGGTCTATACTGGGACCAGTGTTACTTAATATCTTCATTAATGACACAGATGAGGAGATCAAGTGTACACTCAGCAAATTAGCACACCAGGCTGAGTGGTGCAGTTGACACTCCTGAAGGATGTGATGCCATCCAGAGGGACCTGGACAAGCTGGAGAAGTGGCCCCTGGGAATCTCATGATGTTTAACAAGGACAAGTGCTGGTGCTGCCCCTGAGTTGGGGCAACCCCCGGTGCCAACCCAGGCTAAGGATGAACAGATCAGAGCAGCCCTGCCCGAAAGGACTTGGGGGTGCTGTGGGGGAGAGGCTGGACAGGAGCTGGCCATGGGCACTCCCAGCCCAGAAAGCCAAGTGTGTCCTGGGCTGCATCCAGAGCCCCATGGGCAGCAGGGGAGGGAGGGGATTCTGCCCCTCTGCCCTGCTCTGGTGAGACCCCACCTGCAGTGCTACCTCCAGCTGTGGGGTCCCAGCGCAGGAAGCACAGGGATCTGCTGGAGAGAGTCCAGAGGAGGCCACCAAGGTGATCAGGGGGCTGGAGCACCTCTGCTATGGGGAAAGGCTGAGAGAAATGGGCTTGTTTAGCATGGAAAAGAAAATGCTTCAGGGTGACCTAATTGTGGCCTTCCAGTACCTGAAGGGAGCCCACAAGAAAGATGAAGAGGGATTTGTTACAAGAGTATGTAGTGACAAGACAAGGGGGAATGGCTTCAAACTGAAAAAGAGCAGGTTATGATGTTAGGAAGAAATTCTTTACTGTGATTGCAGTGAGGCACTGGGACAGGTTGCCCAGAGAAGTTGTGGATGTCCCATCACTGGAAGTGCTCAAGATCTGGTTCGATGGAGGTCTGAATAACTTGGTCTAGGGAAGGGTGTCCCTGCCCATGGCAGAGAGTTGTAATTAGATGATCTTTAAGGTCCCTTCCAACCCAAACCATTCTAAGATTCTATGAAAAGATTACTTTTTCAGTCATATTTGCTAACTCCTAAAATAAACATTTGATACCAAGGCATATAACCTGTTTTTCCCTCTTCAAGTTTATGGTGATTTTGTAGGCCTGACCAAGTACCAGATGTTTGCTGTCTTCCTGTGCGTTTTAGCGTCGGAGGTTACAATGCCTCTGTTATGACTGTCAGATACATTAATGCTATGTAGATGTTACAAACTCTTTATTATTGAATGGATTGCGTACTAGGAATGTGCTTATGTTGGGTAGAAGAGGAGATCTGGTAATAGTTCGATATATCACTCTTCATATCTGTGGCTTGCTTCACTTCTTTTTTGTCACTTTGTTTAACTGAGGAAACTTTTTTAGACCTTGTAAAGAATCTGAAAAATATTTATACTTATACACCACAATGATGCTTATAGTGAGTTTGGGTAAAGGCAGAGTTACAATACGTTCTTACTGTTCTGTTTCTTTGGTAATGTACTAAAGCTTTAATGTGTGAAAATCTGTCAGAAATAGCAGTGAGAGTGTTGTCTAAGTTGGTATTTATTTACCTGAAAGAAAAATATTGAGGGAATGATAGATTATATTTGCCTGTTAGAGGGATGTGACAACAAAACAAGCTTAGGCTACAGAGGTGGTGGTGTTTTTAATGAAAGGAACATGGATTTATCCAATTCTTGACCAAGGAAATTAAAGGGTTTATTTGGGTCTAGGAGGCCTTCACAAGCTAATCAGAATGACGAAGAAAATGGAACAATGTTTTTATTTGTAAAAATGGCAATGTTTTTGGAGTCAAGAAAAAGGAATTAGACTTAACAGTGTTTAATAGTTGGCATAACCAGGACCTCCAGTAATTCTGAACATTAACCATGCTCTTCTGGAGCCGTTTTAGAGGGAAAACAGTATGAGCACAAAGCAGTGGTTACTTGAATGTGTACTGTAAAATAATCTTGCAGCCCCTTTCAAAGCCTTGAAGTTGTGGTAAACAGATATATTTGCCAGAGTACATGAATTTAATGGGAGTGTAGAATATCAAATTGCACAGATGAAACAAAAATAAAAGTTAATCTCTTTAAAAATATTTTAGTTGGGAATGAGACCTGTTCTGTTAGGGTGCACAGTAGAGCTGTCGAATAAACTGGGGGTTTGTGTTGTTTTTTTCTACTCATAATACAGAATAGGAAATATACTTGTATAGCTCTGAGGGCATTAAAAGTGAAGATAATGCAAAGTCATCTTCTGTCCCAGAGAGGATGAATATTTTATTCATACACTTCTTGCACAGGGAGGAAATACTAAGCTGCTAGACCTCTAAACCGTGGACCTATTTTGCGGTTACATGGAAATTTTTTTCTTCCTTTGTGTTCAGAATGATACTAAATTAAAATACTTGATATGTATTTCTTAGCATGTGGACACATTAGTCTTTTTGATTCAGTGTTATGCATAGCACAGGGAGATAGGACATTAATTATTTTTAATTTTTAGAAATTATCATGCATTTTTCTGCTTAAAAAATATGCCAAGAAACATTTAGTTTTCCCATAACCATTTGTGAATATACAGTATTCCAGGTGTGTGGTGCTCACTACAGAGCTGATAATACAATGGTACTCTTTTTTATTTTAATTTTTTCTTTTAATTTTCCTGACATTTTGATGGCCATCAGGTTACGTATACAAGCTGTTTGGTGAACGATGTTTTGTTTTGGAGGCAGTGTTTTGCAAGTCCAGAGCAAATGCATTTTTATAATAAATTTTTTGGTGGGAGGGCAGTATTTTATAAGATGAAGAATTGTTCTCACGACTTTTTTTTACATTTTGCAGAAAAAAAAAGGGGTATGCTGATAGTCTTTTTCAATATCAATTCATGTAAACTGTACTTAATAAAACTGTGGTATAATGGGAATCAGAAATAATTTATATTGAGAACTTTGATTTCTTTTCTAATCCAGATATTGAAACCAGTTTGAAGATGGTGGTTGTCTATAGTTATTTATTATTTTAAACCAGGTATGTTCCAAGGGTGGTGTTTTGTTTCGTACTAATTTATTTGGGGGATAAAATAGATCGCAATAGGAAGAACAACTCATCTTTTGATGACTGTCATCAGTAACGAAGAGACTAAGATTAAGCAGTGATACTGTGACGCAGAAATAGGTGGAATGCTTTGTGCAGCCTTAACTGAAGTACTTAGGGTTCTGTATCTAAAAATTACATTGGAGTAATTAGGGAGGATTTGGCTTTCACTATTAGGCTTTCACTATTATCAAGATGCAACAGGAACACTGGTCTTTATAGCCAGTTGTTCAATCCCCTTAAAAACAAGGAAGAAACTGTAAATCCACATGCATACTAAAAGGTTACCTTCTAAAATTATTATTCCTTTGAGTGTTGAACTGAGTATACCGCAAAATGGTTAGGGTTGTTTTCATACTTAAGAATTTTAAAGTAGTTGATGGCAGGTGATGAGGTCAACTGGTAAACATAAAATAAAATGCTCCTTTCAATTCTTTATTTTAGTCTTTACACTCTTGTCTGTCTTTTCCTCTTGTACCATGGGCAGATAGTGATACTAACTCCTGGAGTGATGCATAAGGATGAAGGCAAGGACAGCAATTCAATCCTCTTCACTCTTCTTCTCCCCTCAAATGTGAGGCTGGGGTGGCCTAGTTTTACAAAGTGCCTCAGCGAGAATTTATTCTCATGCTGTCTGAGGTAGCCAGGGGTGCACAAGCATTTAAAAACTAAGCTGATCTTAAAATACTGTAGAAGAATTCTTGTTTTTATTTTGTAAAAACTCACTTACGTTGATGGATTAATTCATTCCGTTCAGTTAATAATGAAACACTTTTTACAGCCATTAGTAAGCAGCAGTGTTGTGTTTTAGGAAAGACTGCACATTTGTTTTGTATAAAGATCCCTTTTCTAATGAAAAGAAACCACTCAAAACTTACAAACCCAGATTCTGAAAAGATTGAAGATCTAACTGAAACTTTAAAAATACATATTAAAAACAGGGATAATTTCATTTTCAGTTAGTTTTCTTCAAAGATGAAGGAATAGAAATATTTATATTTCTCTTTTGGGTGTTCATTGAAATTGGTAGTACTACTGCAAGATAAAGCTTCAAGTTGTTGAATTTCTATTTTGATTAAACAAATGGGTACATTTACTAAAATTGAAGAAATATATTGTGGCAGTTATTTAAGATGAGCCTTGCCTTGCACTGTTCACTAATGAAATTTGGATGTCCTAAGAACTTGAGTGTGATGACAGATTATCCGTGCCTTATTTTTGTCAGTGTTCTGTAATTGCAATATGGGGTCATGAATTAAATGCATGTTTGCCAATAATAATTACTTTGTCACAGCTTTTATGACAAATATGATTTAAGTTGATGCTTGTGTGAAGCAGACAGTCTGTCGCTCCTGTTGAATCGGAAAAGTCCTTTCCAGTTTAAGTCAGAATTAAATCTTTGAAACATAAGCTTCATTTTTCACCATTTCTGCCTTTTGTTTTCTGGGGGAGGTATAGCAGAGGAGCCCTTTATTTGTAAATAAGCAAACTTTATTTTTGTGTGTTTGTAAGATAAGTTTGTGCTGAATTCCCATGTAATTTAAAATTAGTTAGGTTTATATCCATGGTCGTTCTAATAATATAGTCTATTCCTAATAAATCATGTTATTAAAATAAGGTTAGGAAAAGATGCTCATGAGTGCCCTGGTGTGTTTGGTGGAACCTTAAGATTAAATCTGTAAGTAAATACATTGAGTATTGGAGCTTCCTGTGGAAATTAATTTTAAAATGAAATTGAATTTGCATTTGAATTTAAACATGGTTAAATTATAACATAATTTGCTTGTGATTTCTTACTCATTGGACTAGGAAGGTATGTGTCATCTTAAATATTTTTAAGTATATGTTTCAGTTTAATACTGTAAAACTCAATAGTATTCTAGGGTAATATTATTATCTTTGTTTTGACCCTCTGTTAAAAAGTAGTTTCAAAACTGTTACTCAAAAAAGAGACAATGTCATTCCCTCTGTGACAAAGAGGGATCATCTGATAATTTTAGTATAGAGATAGCAAGGCAAATTTTAAGCTAAGTAGGCAGAACCTATATAAGCACACGTCTGTAATCAAGCATTTTCTCTCAAAAGTATTTCATTACTGTGATACATGATTTTTTTTCTTGATTTTTATGTAATGATATTTAATTTCTTTCTTACTGATAGAACAGTGGTAGCCTGACTGCCTTGGTTTACAGTAGATAGATATTTCTGTATGTGAGCAATCATGTTGCCTTACGTTTCTTTTTTTGTGTATTACGTATTTGTGAATTTAGTTGAGTTCCCCTGTAATGTGGTGAGCTGAATTAGTCCCTGGTAAATGCTTTTGCTCTGTGTGATTTGCCTGCCTCTTGGGAAATGAATGCATTTCAGAAGTCTTGGGAAAAAAGGGTTAAACCAAAATTATACCCAAATTTAGCCTAAACGCACATTATGGTAGGTTATGGCGTGGAAGAATTTCAGGGAAAACAGACCGGGGGAGATGCACATTGAGTATGTGTGATACATTAAACACAATATTAGAGGGTGTAGCCATGTGCTTCATGAGGGGCAGGTTTCTGAGTGGATGGCATGTGGGCTTTAATCTGTAGCAGATAATAACACACGGGTAAGGCAAGAAAGTTCTGAAAGGACTGGACGAGCAGATGAGCTTTTTGCAATCTTATTCTCCTTTCAAACATAAAACTGAATTTTAGTAAGGCCTCCCTGGCTCTTCCCTTCTTGCTATTCTGCCCAGAAAAAAGTTTGCTCAAGCTGGTGTCTGACCAAGACAGAGAAAAGATTTATGGAATAAGGAAATGGGAGAAAAGGGATTTCTTCTACTGTTAGTGTTGACTTCTCAGTGAATACTTGCATGTTACCTTCGTGACAGACTGACTCTCTGTTTACATGAAAACGTATTTTACTCTAGCATAGTTAACTCTTCTGAGGAATATTTTATGTATTTTTCAAATTTTAATTTATGTATATTGCATGGAAAAAATTGCATATTAAGATCTACTTATGGTGCACTGCACCTGTTTGAATAAGAGAACATTGTGTTCATTCTGTACCAGTTGCTTTTTATATTCTCATCTCTTTTTCAGTTACTTCTGTTTGAGCTTCTGTAGGTGTTTGTTAATGGTGAGGCTTTTTTAGTTGGAATTTGAGTGGCGTGTATTGTTGTACCTCAGACTTTCTTTTTGAATTATCAACTCTGCTTGTTCCTTTTTGCACTTTCATTTATTGAATAGAATGTAAAATAAACTAATACTTAAAGGATCTAGTTCAGAGGAGGCAAAATATTGAATTTCTGTAAAACAATGCAGAACTGGAATTCATATATAATAGGCTGCAATACATAAAAAGAAAATGATTAAATCATATCTCACTTATCATAGATCTTTTTGATAGGAGCAAAATCTGTGCCATTAGTTCCAGACCAGCGTATTTCCCATTCACAATGCTTTAGTGCATAACTTATAAATCTGTCCTCATCATCCTATATTACTTTCTCAAAGCAAGACTAACATGAAGCAAGACAGGATGAATGAAAGTCAATGAAGGTCGACTAGACAATCCAATTACTAAAGATTCTTGGAAGAACAGTACTGTGATCTATAATAGAATTGTGTGTGAATTTCTGTCTTTGTTGACAAGGGTCATTTCTGCAGAACTGCAGTATATTTTTTATGTTCGATTTATTTTAGATTATGATAGTCTAATATGTTTGTTTCATACATCAGAATGTCAGTTGTTTAAAAATTTGTTAGTTTACAGAAGCCATATTTATAATACACATTTAATGTGCCTGTTCTATTCCTGAGTAGTGAAGATGTGACATACAGCTACATATTGCATAACAGGGAGGCAGTGTTAAGGTGCATAATCATTGCATACATATCACTGCTAATTTTCCGTGCATTTTTTTTCATCAGATACTTGTTTTTCTTTCATTCTGCATAATAGACCATGGCTTGGGAGTTTAAAACACATTCATACAGTAAAAGAGGTTACTGTTCTGATAGAAATAGTGACCTGGGCTGCATATTTGAGTTGCAGTATATGTTCAGTTCTGTGTGTAAATGATCTGTGATAGACACTACAGTTGATGAAATAGAAAAAAGTCTAGTTAAGCAGAAAAGTGGTTATTTTCAGTTTTAGAAGTGTCCTTGAACTGTGTTGCTTCTATTTCACAGAATCACAGAGTCAATTAGGTTGGAAAAAACTTCTGAGGTCACTGAGTCCAACCTTTGACCAAACATGTTGTCAACCAGACCGTGGCACTGAGTGCTTGTCCAGTCATCCCTTAAACACCTTCAGGCATGGTGACTCCACCACCTCCCTGGGCAGCCCATTCCAGTGTCTAATCACCCTTTCAGATCTGGCTGAAACTTACTTACTTTTTTTCGCCTCGATAGAAATAGGTCTAATGGGAAAAAAACCAGAAGTTTCTGCATGCAAAATTTGTGTTATTATAGTTTTGAGCCATACATAAATAAGGACAGATAGAATTTATTTATCAGTTCTTCTAACTGAAGACTAGCCAATTTGACTTGACTACCATTCTGCATATAACTTGACAAATAAATTCCAAGTGACTATTTGTTCTTGTTTTCCCCAAACCCTTCAGAAAGAAGAACAGAAAGACCTAATACAAATTTTACTTTTTAACCTTTCACCAGATATTTAGATTACAGCTATTTTGATCTGATATTTATGTGCATTGTATTTTATATTTGTCTTAGGAGAAGCCATTATAGCAAAATTGTGTGTGCATATGTATGTATAGAAATATATATACATATATTCCTTCCCAGCTAATACAATCACAGGAGAGAGGAGTCATATTAAAAGTGTTTAACCAATCAAAATATCAAGTGGCCTTCATTACAGGCAGGCTGAATGGGAAGCATCTTATTAAAAAATCAATCAATGTAAATGACATAGGGTCCAAAAAAGGCATAGTGAATTCCTAGATACTGATATAGTAAATAATGCTGACAGGAAGCTACAGTGTTGATTGGGGCAATTTTTACAGTGTTTCCTGATAAAAGTTGAAATCAGCTTCTGCAGGTAGTGGAGTTTTGTTGTCTGACAGCACGGTCTATGAACTGAGCTTAAAGACAGAAACACTCCTGTTTTGTTTATAAGTCAAGATTTAAGAACAAATTGTTTGCAGTAGCAAAATGTGTCTAAAGTGGTGATTTCTACCACAGTTGTAAAACATAATCAGGTAATGTCACACTCCTTTTGACTGGAAAATCATGAGGCTTGCCTGGCATACAGAGGTAATGAAGAGTCTTTTTCTGATTAGATGGATGTGACATATCTAGCAAGCACTGAAAAGGTTCACTGCTGGTCTCTAGACTATTTAATATATATGGTCATAATCTACAGTTACTAATTTTTATTATAACTATTTTTTCCACAGATTTTTTTTAGATTATAGAAAACATTGTAGTATGGAAACAAAATATTTTAAGACATAGTAATTTCATTATTTGCATTCAAAATGCCATTTTTTCAAAGTCTTGATTCATCTGAATGTTAGCTATAAATAAGGAATTACGTGTGTGTTAAAGTTTTAAGTGAATGAATGAATTTGTGATATTAGACATTTATGGTATTGTTTTTTCATTAC
>VZRJ01005444.1:156782-226432 GCA_013397565.1 Ptilonorhynchus violaceus
TAAGATTGTAAGAGAGTCCTTCTCTTAGATCATTAGCTGAATCAGAGGGTTTAGTTTATTTTCTAGAGGGAGATAAACTTTTTTTTTACCACCCCTATTTTGTGGCTGGTAGCATGCTAAATACTGCAAATCCTTAAGTCTTTGACTTGTGATAGTATTTGTCAAAGGTTTTTGGTAATCAGTATCCTAAAAACCTGTAATAGTTGTTGTGACTGTCCTTAGCTGAGAGAAGTGTGCAAAAATAGAAATGTAAGACTTTGCCAGATCAAATCAAAGAAGAAATGTCTTACTGCACTGCCTTGCTTTTGTTCAAGCAAGCAAACCTGAGACATGGATCTCTGCAGATACCCCATCATCAGTACCTGATTTGTGATTGAATCTGTTCAGCTGACCATTTTTCCCTTCCTTTTGTCCTCTTTTCAGTTTAATCATGTTCTAAATACACAGTCCTAAAAGGCTTGCCTTTTACTTTTATTTGGCAGATGTGCAACGATAAAAATCTTTGCTCACTGAGAAATTGTTGGTTTGAGAGAACTGCACTAAGTCTATAACAATATTCAGTAACCCCAAACCAATACAGCTTTTATGTGGTGTTGTGCCTATAAACCCATATCTCTGGGTTATCTTTCCAAAAATTGTTTTGCCAGAGTCCTCACCAAGGTCACCACACCACCAGGGTGCAGTAAAGTGACATTTTGGGCAAGTTGGAGCTGTGGCTAGTGGTGATCCACAGCACAGCAGGAGTAATGTTCCTATATGTATTCACCTGAGGCTCAGCTGTGGGCTAGATATTTCAAAACTTGTTTTGCTTTTGGGTTTTGTGATAGCAGGAAGACATCCTTAGAAATTCTGAATGTTCTCAGCATTCAGGAGTTACGATTCCAGACATTCTTGAGAGTGAGACGTTCCTTAGCAATAGAGTTGGAAGACACAGGCTTTGTCCCACAGTCGGTGTATAGTTTTTCATTACTGCCATCTGCACAGGGAATATATACTTCTCAGAGAAAATAATTAAACAAACATACCTTTTTTTAAGAAAGGTATGCATGTGTCTTAAGTGTACCTTATGTCATTCTTCACGAAGTTCTTTTTGATCCTTTAGTCTGCTTACAAAGCACTGCATTTATACAATGGGTTCTGTTTTATAATTATTAAATTTTACTAGACAAACTTAATTATAAATGAAAAATAGTTGTATAAATAAATAAATCTCCATAATAAACTAGGTAGCATCTCCATTTGGCTGATAAATTACACAAAGGTATATTGCCATGAGATTACCAAGTCTGATGTGAGAAACAGATGTAATATTACTTTTAAGTTAAAATCATCAATTGCTGTATTTCAGTAAAAATGCTAAGATAAAGAATATAAACTTAAGATAGCACACAATTCAAATTCTTTGCAGAGTCAGTGAGGGGTATAGCACGAATCTACAGGATGGCAATAACAAATTTGTTAGTATTTTCATTTTTGTAAATAGTTTATGAAAATAGTGGATAGAATGGTGTCTTGGGTTATTTGCACATAAATAGGATGACAATAAGATTTGAATTTGTGGCTATCATCTTCTCTTGTCTTGTGTTTCTTTTTCTCCTCCAAGATGATCCCCTTCTGCCAAAAATATTTTTTCTTCCTGATTTTCATGTATATATATCCATGCCTGTGCATACCCAATGTTTTGTCTCAAACTCTTGAAATAAATAATAGTGGTGGTAATAATAATAATAATAAAAAAAGTCTGAATGAGCAGCTTGCCAATGTTACACAGAAATTGCTTAAACTATTTTAAGTATGTGCTTATACCACCAGTTCAACTGTTACCTGTTTATCTTTTCTGCAGGTGACAGATCAGTCAGTGAAAGCTTTTGCTGAACATTGCCCTGAGCTGCAGTATGTTGGTTTCATGGGCTGCTCTGTTACGTCAAAAGGAGTCATTCACCTCACCAATGTAAGTATCAGAACTACTTTCAGCTGGTCATTAATGTCATAGGTGTCATAGGTATCAACCAGGATAAGTTTCTGCATAGGATTTGTAACACTGTGATGGACAGAAACATGACAGAGTAAGTGAACTTTGCATTATTTAAGCAGTCACATTCAGATTTCACTGTGTAAAAACACTGTATCAAAAATATGTTCAAGGGATTATACATTTTCTCACAAGTAACAGTGATGGTCAGGTCAGAACTCTTTAAAATGCCTAATTCCAACAGATTCAATTGCAAAAAACCCAAAATTCTATAATTTGGAGTTCAAAATTCTAATTTCAAGAGATTTAGACAGACCCCTGCTTGCAACAGTGGGGTTTTTTTGAATATATTCATCTTCTTATTTTATGTGAATAGTGCGACAGATACATTTTATTTTCTTTCCTTTTACATAAGAGGAGTATTGTGTGGGTGAACTAATTCAAGTGAATCTGCAGAAAATAATTAAAGTGTTCAATAAAATGGATTACTTGGATGAGGTGGACAAACACCATCTAATTAAAATTTGTAACTGAAAGTAAATCCAGGGATCATGCAAACATGAAAATGGTTACAGAGATTTTGAGGTAGGATGTAGAGAGCATATTTAATAAAAGCAGAATGTGCCTGAAGAAAGCAAAGATTTTTTGATGCAGCTGTGTAGCTCTCCTATTATTATACAGAACCATTCAGCATATCTGTAAAACACTTTAATCATTTTAAGGCTGCTTAGTAGCTGAAGATACAGAAGAATTGAAACTGTTTTGGAACACATGCAAAAAGAAACAAGCCAGAGAAACTAATTTGCATGACGAAGTTATAGAACCTCAAAGGATGCCATTTGGAAAGGACTGTGTATTGAAGTGTTGAGTAAAAGGCATGTATATGTGGGGGAGGAAGAAATTATACAATTATTTTCATATACTGTGAAAACTACATGTGTAGAACTACAGGTTATATTTATATGCAACACATAAATATAGGAGGTACACAGTTTAGAAATTTTACACAGATGGGATATGTAGTCCAAGGCTATGTGGGAAATTTCCACAAAGATCACTTTTCTGCTACATGTTTTGGTTACTGCATTATTCTGGCTTAAATTTATAGAGTATTTAATAGATGTCTTATCCTTCAACAAACTGACTTTACAATCCCATTTACTATATTAAAGAAGAGTCAAGACCTTGACTTTTTTTATTAACGTGTATTTCTGGTTTTCATGTGTTTAATAATAATAAATTAGTAGAATTCCTGACTTACATAGGAGCAACACTGTTGAACAGAATCCTTTGGAAAATATCTAAGGAGGCTGTTTAGGCTCTTATTATGTAACTACTTTTTAAGTAATTGGTGCATGTTGGGTCTTGAGATTTAGGGATTTCAGTTTCCTTCCCTCAAGCTGTATCTGTACAACTTTCTGTAGGCTATGAATACTGCAAAGACAGTGACGTGATAACACTGGAAGTTAAGGATTGTTTAACCTGGAGAGGAGAAAGCTCAAGGGAGACCTTATTTCAACCTTTAAATACTTAAAGGGGCTTTATAAGAAAGATGGAGAGAGGCATTTTGCTAAGGCTTGTAGCAAGTAGTAACACAATCTGCTGCATCTGTCTTTTCCAGAATTCATCTGTTGATGACATAATTTTTTGTTCTAACCATCACGGTTAGTTTTGTGTTGAGTACTTAACCAGTGCTTCATAAGTGCTTAGTACTAATTCCAGTCCCATGTTCCTAGAGAGTGTGGGATCTGCTCTTTGCTCTGCATGGCCTGTGAGTGTGTCCCGCAAGGCTGTGCAGAGCTTGTTCCCTTCTATCATGTTTCCTGTGTGCAAACTGGAGATAACAGCAGTGGCCTTGGTTGTGAAATTGCTTTGAGGCTGATGGATGTATAAAAATTGAGTGGTTTATTATTACTGTATTTTCCCCCTAGTAATGTTAGCTCTCTTTAAAAATACTGGCACTTGAAAAATTCTAAATTACAGTGCTGCTGCTTCGCAGAGCTTTTTTAATAGCTAATTGTGGGGTATGCTAGAGAAGGAGTTGTATACTTTAGAAAAAGAAGAAACATTCAGGGTTTATTTTCATTATTTTTCTACTGAACAGAATGACAGTCAAAAATATTTGGTTTTGAGTAAGGCCGTGTCATCACACTGGCACCTTTTTTCCTTGAAGTTATTAAAAACTGCAAAAAATACACATAAAGTAAGTAATGATTATTGGGTAAGATGAGAGGGACTTCATGTACATACACAGGAAGAAAAGGAGTGTGTTTATGAGCAATTCACGGTTAGACTCTCAGTTGAAACCAGTGGTTTTTGTTCTGATGACCTGAGTGTTTCGTTTTCCTTAAGAGTTCTGATGTGTGAAACATTGTCACAAAAGAAATGAATGATCTGCTTGATGACATCAGAAAAATTAGTCCAACATTTACCAACTTTGTTTCTGTGGAAGAGGGAAGAACATGTATAGTGTTGTAGTTTCTTCTGTTTTCAGCACATCTCCACCTATTGTTTTCTTGTTCTTTTTTTTTAATCACTTGTTTAGCTTTCCCTGTATGATTTATTTTTTCTTGTTTGCACTCTTTCTCGCCTCCACACATCCTTGTCTCTCAAGAGTTTATTCTTGGTTATTTTTTACTTTGCTTCTCCTGTAAGTGTGAAGATCTACGCAAATGTGAGAAGTCCTGTGCACATTAGGTGATTGTGTTGAAGACAGAACAACCAGATGGGTAATTTTTGTTCATTAACTAGGTGGGAATAAGAAACTCTGTATTCTTATTACTGAGGTAGTGATTTTTTAATTTTATATCTTTGACCTCAAGAGCAGTGGTATTTTTCTCCCCTGTTGTGGTAATTGCTTCCCAGCAGTTTAGTTGTTGCACTTCTAATAGAATTTTTACAGCTGGCATCAGCAAATCTTGACATCTAGATATAATTTTATTACCAAGCCACTTCCTTGGCTTCTTCCTTTGGTTTCTGATATGTATGCGAGGGTAATTGCTTTGTAGCAGTATAACTCTGTGCTTCTACACCATGTATTTCTGACAGACTGTCTGGTAAAGTTTGTTACAGACATCTAATTATGTATGAATCTTGACAGAAGAAAATTTCTAACTTACTCTGCTAATCACCAATGCATGAAGACAGTTCATCTAAGAAGTAGTTTTGGAATAAAGTGATCTTTATTCTTTCTTCATCTCATAATTGTTACCCGTGTCCGATCCAACTTTGTGATACCTGTGTCTGAGTTGGTGGCCAGTATGAAGTCAATCAAAATTCGTATTTATGGAGCAAGTACTTAGGGCTTATTCAGTGTAGACATCGTCAGCCTGATGGATACATAATGATAATCTACACATGACAAGACTGATGTTGCAAGAGCCTTTTCTGAACTGGGGTACTGTATGGTTTCTTTCTACTAATTGATTTGACACAAAGTGTTCTGCTTTATGCTCTTTTTATGGTAGGACTTCAGCATACCTTCTGATCTTAAAATCATCAAGCTTCTAACTAAGGGCGTGATTGCTATTCTTTGGCTGAGTATAGAGAAAACAGGGTTTTTTTCAATCAATTTGTATAATGAACTGTATTTCGTAAGATGGAATATGATTTATTTCAGTCTGTTTGCCTTTAGTAAGATGTCCTTTTAAATACTAGTTTCCCAATCACAGGAAAAAGTCATTAAGTGGGGGTTTCTGAATACAGAGATTCTGGGAGATTCTTCCTGAGTATTGGCTTGATGCTTTAACTCATGTGGTGCTGTGTAAGTGAACATTTTTTCATCTTGTCAAAATAAACCTGAAAATCCTGTTGCATGAAGTTAACTGTGTCTGTCTTAAGAGATTCTTGTCATTAGTTTGTACCCAACTGCCATTTCTTTCAATGAAGTAAAAAAGGCTTTGCAGAAAGGGCTGATTGTATGGCTGTAAGGGTTTCAGTGTTCTGTGGACCTATCAAACGTACACTTCTCCCCAGCAAAAAAGTTCTTTAGAAGCACTTGACGGTCAATAACCTAAAGATGATTCAGCAAAAATGTAATTCTACAGCAGCTTTTAGAGTTCATAAACTGGAGATTAGTCTTGTAACACAGGTGTACTATATATGCAGTTTATATATGTGTGCAAGTACCTCCTCTAGAGGTAATGAAGTCTCTCTGCTTACAACACAGGTTTTGACTGTGCAGTTGTTACTTAACCAATGGGACCTTAATGTTTCACAATACCTAAGAATTGAAATTAAAACTTGTTAATAATGCAGAATGTTAAATCAGTCTATGGGGAAATAGTCTCCTCTGTAACTATTCATTTTCCAATTCTTTAAACAATGTATGATGACTGTTCTAGGATCACAGTATATCTCAATCGTATAGTTCAGTTATGGCAGCTCTTCAGTAAAAATTAATGCATGTGATTTTTAAAAGATAGTTTATAGATTCTATTGACAGAATAATAAAAACAATGTGGTTTACAGCTTTTTTCACATTGCTATCTTTCGTTTCCTGTGCTCATACATTTGCTTTGGGAGACTTAAGTCAGAGAGCAGTTTATTCCCTGAAGGCATGTATACACAGAGAGTGTCAAGAAAATTAAGCTTAATTAGCAAAAGATGTGAGTTTAAAGCTCATTAAGTCCTTATAAGTACTTTCCTTCAGAAATAATTTGGCTGTTGTACTGGAGAGGATTAATCTTACGTGAATTGTTTAGTGGTGGACTTGGCAGTTTTAGGTTTCAGTTGGTCTTAGGCTTGAAGTTTGTTTCCAAGCTAAATGATTCTATGATTCTCTTCTATGATTTTTAAGGCAGTGTATCTCTACAAGAATTGTGGAAGCATGCAGGAAAAAAAAAATGTGTACCCTTTATATTAGCAATTTCCTACAATAATAAATAAATTAATATAATAAATATTCACAGGAGTTGATAAACCCACGGTGAAAAATTACCTGTGATTCCAATGGTAATAGTAATTTGCTATCGCCTAAAGTACTGCACGTATTTTAATACTACGAGTTCCAGCAGTCAAGATAGAAATCCGATTAATTCCATATTCAGGAACATTCAGGAACACAAATACTATGATAACCTTCGAATCTTCAAATATATTAATTGGCATAAAATTTCAGTTAAACCAACCGACAAAAGTATTAAACAAAAAAATTTAGCGCATTTACAAATATTTGAGATCCAAAAGTAATGCTTAGTAATCAGTCATTTCAGCAAGAATGTGTTTGTATGCGTCACACAAAATTAGTTTAGATGTTCTTGCTTTCTATTAATTCTCTTATTTTGTTTCATATTTTTAAGCCCTCTACTATTTGCATTGTCTGTTTTATTGTCACAGTAAATATTCTTTGTCAGTTAAAATGTTTTGACTGACATATCTGAGTTCAAAGTTTAAATTCTGCTCATGCTGAACATTCTTTGCAGAGCAATAAAATTAAGAGTTTAAGAAAAGTGTGAATATCTGCAGAAGAATGGCTCTGAAATTGCTCAACAAAATGGTATTGCCGCATGAACAAAATTGGTTTTGATAAAAAAAAAAAACCGAAAGGAAAAACTTTATGCATCCTAGTTCCCTAAGATTGAATATTTAAGTCATGGAATATCCTCTTTCTGTAGAAAAAATGATATTTCAAGGTATTTTAATATCATGATTTATGAATGCACTGAAGAGTCTAACATCTGCTGTTCAATTGTCTACTTTGGAGAAGTGTGATTTTCTTTTTTTTTTTTTGATACCATATTACTTTTAGCTGCAAGGGTTAGCAGTAGAATGTAAAACTTAGGTATTTTTCTCCTGCAATTTTTTAGTATTAGTGATTGCATCATTGTAGCATTAACGCCTTAAAATTACTTTTTCAGGTAAAATATAAGAAATTTGTCATTAAAGTGTATCTTTTTTTTAAATGAAAAATAATTGCATACAGATTTATAATAATTCTCTCACCAGTAATGAGATGTTGATACCTCTGACTTAAGTAGGCAGAAAGGTATTCTTTACACCTGTCATATTCAGACTGATCCGAAATCATTTCGAAAGGGAATATGCATCCGGTTCTGCAGGTCTTGAAAGCCATTTGCACATCTGAAATGGCAATAATGAGGTTGTAGAGATCAAATTATATGTGTATGTATCACTCTGAAGCAGTCTCTTCAAACTTCTGAGACACAAAGGTTTTCTGCACTGAGTGTATTGTGCCTGAGAAAAAGAATTAACCTACCAAGTAGGTCAGGTATCAGGGAGACTGTTTAAAATGAAGGAATTTGACAGTAAAAAGGGCAAGTGATGGTTGAGTTACTGTATATTGTATATAATGATAGATATAATGAGGGAATGATCATTCTCCTGTGATGGTGAAGGATAAAATCTACCTTGAAAACCTTATTAATTCGATGAATACTAGGAATTCAGTTTAGGTTTTGGGTCTACTCATACAATGCAGAAGTTTTTTTTTCTCCAGGAAAGCCACAAAAGCTTTCTGCTGTATTCATATTTGCATCATTGAGGTAGATAATATACTGTTACCTCTTACCTAATTTGACACCATGTTATTTAAGCACTTTTTAAAGAAGCACTGACCACTCTCCATGCATTGATACCTTAGTGTAACTTTGTGGGTTTTGCTCTGTAGGTAATAGCAGTGACACACGAATCACCAGTCTTGTCATCTGCTCGTAAGAAGAATGTTGTGAAAAAAAGCATGGTTTGGTTTTTTTTAAGTGGGAAGATTTTCTGCTTGTCTTTTAGGTCTTCTGGTAAATATTTGTTTACTGTGATAGAACATATTCATTGTTGAATTGTCCGGCTCGTGTATTTTCTATGTCAGAGGCAGAAGCCACATTATTGCCAACATAGTGTAAAGGCTGAAATATCTAATATGAATAGCTCTATGAAGGTGAGAAAATTTAAAGTTGCTGTAAGCTTCCCCTTCTTGTAATTTATTCAGGAAAAAAAATGAGAGATTGGTTATGAGCTTCTTTTGGGCACGTAGAATTTAAGGCTTTTAAGCTTCGTGCTGGAGCAGTATGTATGAAATGAAGAGAGACAGAGCTTGTAAAAAGTGTCTATCTTACCAATGCAGGATCAATCACTATGTGCTCTGCTCCCTGACAGGCAAACAAGTTTATCAGAATTTCAGTGGGAAAACAGCAAGCAAGTAATACCTGTGGTAGTATTGTAATAACAGGAATATTATTGTCCTACTTTCCATAGACTTATCCTGCAATTGTTTCTCTGAGGCCAGGGTTCTTGTTCTTAATGCTTGTTCTGCAGAATTTTTGGGAACAGTATGTAGTTTATCTTCAGCTTTAGTTTGGAGAATGTTAGAAACTTAAAGAACAAAACACCAAAACATCAGTTTCTGTAGAAAGCTAACTACATTTGAAGTCCTCTGCTTTACCTTTTTGTTATTTTTTCCTTACCCCTCCCCACCACCCCCTCTCACCACAAATACATTGACTTAATAATTAACTACTGAAGTGGACCAATTATATGATCTCAGTTGCCTGCCTTTACCTAATCAAATCCTTAGTGACTTAAATCACTGATGAGGATAATTTTTTCTCTCTTACAGGGAAAGTAAATTTAATTAAAGTGTCAATATTGCCTAATGCAATTATTTTTCCAGAGTGTAACAGAGATTATTTCAGACAGCTTAAAAAGCAAACAGTACTTGGAGGTTATTATGACTAAACTCTTACTAGAGAAATCTGTAAAAATTTTCTTCTTCACATCCATAGCTCATAAAAGTAGTAAAAGGATTTGCTTTTGAAGGACACGAGAATGATTAACAGTAGTAATAAATCGGTTTAATCGGTGCATAACTCTTAATTATATTGTTCTGTGGCCCCCAAGTTTTGTTGTACAGAATAACCAGTCTATTATTGATAACTGTGCAGGTGAGACTACAGTAAAAACACTGTGTTTTCCACAGAATTTGTAATACTTGTTTAGTTTGAAAGCCTTATACTCTGTAGTTGTTTATTTCATGCGTTGGAATCTAAGCACAAATGTGCTGTCTTCCTTCCTTTCACGCCTTATTTTTCTTACAGTTATATGAGTTGATATTTTACCTTGGTATCTTACACTCCATAGAGTTTAGAGGAGGAAGGCCTAGGGTCTTATTTTAGTGAGAGTGTCTGGATTTCATGTAGTAACCGAGTGTCTGAATTCCACTTTTGCTGAAATTGGATTCTCTGAATATCTCTGGTATGTTTGCTTTCTGGGAAAAATATAATAATCATATCTTTCTTAGCTAGCTTGCACATATTGTGCTTGATTCCAAAAAAAATAACAGTTTTTACAACAGTTATGTATGTGAACGAATTTCAGATTCTTTCTTTCTCTCATATTTGTCTCAATAGCTAAGAAATCTTTCAAGCTTGGATCTACGTCATATCACAGAACTGGACAATGAAACCGTCATGGAAATAGTAAAGAGATGCAAAAACCTTAATTCTCTCAATCTGTGTCTGAACTGGATCATTAATGACAGGTAACTTTGTTACAGCACCCAAACCCAGTGTAATGCAAATTTAACTAGCTGTATTAGTTGAGAATAATTCCTCATGGCTTGGGGGTTGGAGGAGATTGATTAAAGCAAACACTGTTTGCTGAGTGCTTGTTCTTGCTTGTTTTGGGTAAATCATCTAGACAAGTATTTTGCAGAGTGTTTGCCTATTTCTGCAATGGAGAAAAGTTTAGTTATGACTGTATGGCAGCACTAATTTGTTTTATGCAGATTTCACGAGAATGTGTTCTCTACAAAGTGTGATTCAAATGTTCAGTTGCAATTATGGCTCCTTCAGTAGATATCCAGGATTTAAACAGATTTATATGCACACAAACAATGAAGCATACGTTTGATTATATAAGTAAAAATAAAGTGTTTGTGAATTAAATAGTGGAATTCCTGTATTTTTAGAAATTTTTTCTTTTTTTTTGCAAAGAGCTTGAGAATGAGACTGAAAGAATAAATTAATTATTACCTTAGTCTTTTCCTTTTGACCAGAATACCTCCTATCCTGCTCTATTCTGGTCTTTTGATCAAATAATTTATTTCAACGTTAAGTAAATGCACGTGGAAGATGTAAAGTGATTTCACAGATCAGATGAAAAATAAAAAATACTGAGAATTTTAAAAGTGAATGTTTCCTTTAAAAACAAAAAAATTAAGCAAAGTCAATACCTGAGGGTACACAGGAAAGAATATTTTAATTACTTCTAACAGACTGTTTTTGTAACTGGTTCTTCAAACAAATGGAGAGAGGCACTTTTAACAGAGAGGGGTTCTGAAACAGTTTCATATAAAACAGAATAATGTGTTCTAGCGATTGTACTTCTTTCCCATGATTACTCTTTTTTTTAATAAGATATGCTTTCAAGGTTTTCAGAATTCTTTAAGGATGTACTAATGTGTAGATGAGCTCAGACTTTGATGAAAGTGTGCTTCTGAAAGTAATAAAAGTTGTAGTGTGTTGAATAGGAAGTACCACTAAACTTTTGCTATAACTCCTTTTAGCCTTTAAGACAGTTCTTTGGTTTTGTTGGTTTGGGTAAGGCCTTTAATGTAACTTCACTGGTTTTGAAAGCTTTTAGTTGCCTCAGATCTTTTGGTCATTAGGTGCTTATTTTCATATGTAGAATAAGCTCACTGTGGTGGAAAATTTTAGTTTAAGTTAGAAAAAATAATGAGAATAAAAATGCAAATTTAAAAAACAGGCAGCTTTCACGTTTTAGTTAAAATACTTAGAAATATATACCTGTCTGCCTGAATGTTTAGGTTATGGCAGTCTTCAAGTATGATCCAAACTGCTGTCAAACTGTTCTTGAAATTACTTTACTAGAATTACTATAACAATAATAAATATATATTTTAGTTCTATGCATGTTACTCTAAAATTTCATGCTGGGTATAACTGATAAGATTATGAAGTTTAGCAACACAAAGAAACCCTGTCTAGCAATGACAGCCTGCTGCTGTATATGTAACTTTTAGATTGTTTGTTTTTCTTTCCTTTGCTTTTTCCATTTCCTTTTTATTTCTGATCGAACTTGTAAGTACTTTTTTCAACAATTTAAGTTTGGCTATTTGAATTAGCTTCTGGCTAAAAATGAACAGAGGGAATTGAGAAAGTAGTGCCTCTGTTAAATCTTATTCATAGGCAGTTATTTGACAATTCAAGTATTCTTCCTATTTTACAAGTGATGTGAAACTGCAAATACTAGTCTTAACTGAATAGTTTTCTCTACTTCTCCTAAAAGCTCAAATAAGAACTGCTGAAAGTTAGATAAAAGGAACGTGATAGAGCCACTGGGCTTTATTGAAGTAAATAGTTTAGCAGAGTAGTTTGAGCATACTGATTTTGAGGATACGAGTGAGCCTTCAGAAGTTCACAGGACTGTTCAGGTGCTTACCTTGAGTTAAAATGCAAATTAGCTTAACAAAGTAAATTAGTTTATTAATTGTTTAAGGTTAACATTTTTTTTCTTTTTTTTTATTTGATGCCATTGGTTGGCTGCTAGTCAGTGGGAATGTCTGCGGAGCTTCTGCATCTTGATACCTTTGACTAAAACTTCTGTTTGTCATTGTTTGCAACGCATATGAGGTTGTAGCAGTTTAATGTTTTACTGACTGACTCTCGTTTTTTAAATAAAGATTAGTTCCACCTCTCACCTGCTCCCCACCCCATTATCAAGCAGACTTATTTGTGAGATCCAGCTACACAGGTCTTGTATTCCACATCTTTTCAAACTTAATAAGACAGTTTCAAACTTTGATAGGACACTCACTCTAGAATACTCTGGGTACTAGGGCTTCTTTAAAGCCTTGGAAAACTGTTTTCATCCATTTCTTTGTGCATAGTATCAAGTGTGAAAGAAAACTAGAAGGTTTTTAAAATACCAGTATAACTTAGAGATGCATCTGTGAAGTATCTCTTAAAGGCAGTGGATTATTGTTCCGCGGAAGCAAGTCACTGGTTTTAAAAGTTTATTTTAGATTTCATTCTAGTTTCTAGAATTCCGCTAAAATTCTTTCCTTAAGCAAGAGTGTGTCTCTAGAACACTTACAGTCCTCTCTTGCTTGTGACATGATGTTAGGGCTAATCCTCATTACATTTCTTCTCAAATAACTGAAATTTTCTGAGCGTGAGATCTTTGCGTGGCAGGCACTTGTTAAGATTTTTGGTGCTGTGATTCTTTTGCATATGCAAGAATTAATGAGTACTGTCACTTCTCTGTTTTTATTGAAGCTCTTTTTGGTTTTGGAAGTGTGCATCTAAAAAGCTTGTGTGGGGCAGTAAAAAAAGTAATTTATTTTTACCTAGGCAAAAAATATGTTCAGTATGTTCAGTTGAGATACTCTTAACCTTGGTTTTAAAATGAATGAAAAAGAGGTCTCTTGTGATGACTTGTAAAAAAGTTTCTAAAAGTTGAGAGTTAAGCAAGATCAGGAAAAGACCTATTAAAGTAATCTAATGTAATGATTTCCTCTGTAAGTATTACAGCTCACTCAAAAGCCTCATATACTATTTATCATTTTTGTTGTTATAGAAACAATGCTACTTCTTTCAAATATGAACAAAACCAAGCTTGCTAATTCTTTTCATGTGCAGCATGAGTAGATCACATCAAGTCTTTGCAATTGGAAAGAATTGAGTCCTCTGTACATGGTGAGGTGAATAATATGCTCTGAAGGCTGCTTTAAGTAACATTATCACCATGTTTTTATGGTCACTGCCCTTGTTCTTTTGAATTTCAATTGATGAAATAAAAATAGAACATCTAGAAATAAGTCTCATGGGGTTTTTAGGAAATGTAGTATGATGTGCTGGCAAAGTTTTCAGAGGTGTGTGGTTTTTTTAACAGTTTGAGGAACATCTGCTATTTATTATAAACAATCAGGGAGCAAACAGCAGACAATCTAACTTTTTTGTGGATCTTGTCATTGTGGATGGAGAGTTGCAATTCACTTCAACATCTGTATTGCATAATTCACCTAGAGATAGACATTTAAAAGCTGTGCAGTGACTGTGAAGTCTTAAGAGTATTTCTGCTTGCTTCAGTTGTCTTCTTACTAAAACATTTCCGTAGTCCACTGTTTGTATAGAGGATGTTTACCACCCCGTGTTGTATCTTTGTTTCTTCTAAGAAGGAAGGGAATAATGCCAATACAGGTAACAAACCTTATCTACAGCTCCAGTGAGATTTTTTGGTGCTGTGGCACTGCCAGGATAAGATTCCACCTGCATTACAAAATTGTTGATTGGTTTTGCAGTCAAAGGACAATATTTCCCCAAAGGTTCAAGAAATTTGGCCCTTCCTCTATAGGTGGTGTCACATATGCTTGTAATAATGTTTCAAGAGAGCTGTATTTTTTCATATAATTTTTTGCAGACATTGTAGGTGACTTCGATAGCAGATGCTGAGATTTGCAGAGCATCTGGATGTCATTGAGAGTGAGTTATGGCTGTGACTTAGAGGCAGATATGCAGTATCTCCATGGCACAGTAAAACAATGAGAATTTTACTTAATGACCTTGTAGTGGTACTGCTTACCACCGTCGGACTTCTGATTGGTGATGGGGGGAAGAGAGTTGTTAATGTGCACCTCCCTGAGCTTTCAGCAGAGCTGGAAAACCTGGATTTTGTCTCATCATTCCAGTTCTGAGAAAACTGCTGTTCTTTTTTTGTGCTTCATGAAAGTCCACTATGGATAAACAGGAGTAAGCAGTGTAATGGGACAGTCTACCCGTAGTGTAGTGACTAAGATCTGTTGGTGAGGATTATGGCTGGAGCCCAAGATGGAGGAACTTGGAGGTATGGACATTTCACAAGGAGAGTAGTCAGGCAGTCAATATACGGAAGAAATTCAGTGGAAACATGTTTGTGGTTGGTAGCCAGACTATAAACCTGAAAACCAAACTGTTTGTGCAGGAGCAGAGTCAGGAGAAAGGAGAATTTGTCTTCAAAGAGTCTCCATCTGCTTTATTTCACTGGGTCACGAATGCAGCACCAGTTTTTCAGGCCTGGATATCAAACTTGTTGGCATTGAGCATTATTGGTATTTCTGCATTGTTACTTAGTAGAGTAAATTGTTAGTGTGGTCTTCCATCCATTAGAGAAGTGTTTAAAATTTCATGTTGACTGCCTACCATGGTTTCATGTAAACCCATGTAACCAGCATTGTGAGCATCTGCTGAGACTTGGGCGTGTTGTGGGTAGAGCATATAATGCTGAAGATGATCTCAACAGGTGGGTTAGCTTGCTATATTTAGTCCCGGATCTGCTGCTGTATGTGAATGCCTCAACATTTCATTAGCAGACATGAGCATCACAGTAGTAGCTCGGTTCTTACAGTGTATTTTTAATAAAATGCAAGATTAGTGAATGCTAGAATTATTTTCTAGAAAAATAAGAGAAAAAAATTTCTCTTCCTGAAGTTAAAAGTCTCTGCATATTTCATGTGGAAATTATTTTAATAAAATTGCTTCTAAAGTACAAATTCAAAACTTTCATCTTGCCTATATTTTTCCTTAATCAAAAATGTCAATTTTAACTGTGATTAATATAGCATCTTAGTATTCATCACCTTAGATGTGACTGAAATAGGAATGTGCTTCAGGAGCACTGATACTTACTCCTGTAATTTTGTATTATTTGGGCTTGTGGATATAGTATATCTTCCATAAAAGTAACTGTACTTTTGTATGATATTTGTCATGAATCATTCTAGGTGAATACTAGCATTTCTTAATTCTAATTTAATTTCATCTATTCAGAGTTATCTGAAAGATGATCTCCTTTGAGTTCTCTGCATATTTATCAGACGTTTAGTCAGCTACACTAAAAACTTGAACTCAATAACAACTTAAAAAATGTAGCACAAATCAATTTTACTTTTAAAATTACTTGCTCTTTTGAATGTCATACTTTTTAATTAAATTTAGAAGAAAATTTGCTTTACCCTGCAGATGTGTTTTGTAGGTGATTTGAGACTGACTGTCAGGTTTTTTTTTAAATTCAGAACAAAGCATAGAAGTTGGACAAAGAATTCACCTAAGCATGACAATTCTCTTTATTTACTTTGAATTCTGGGTCTTGTGTTTCTTTTTTTTTTTTAAAGTAATTATTAAAAAATAAAAACCACTATTAAAAAACCCCTTTGTGATTAGTCCAGAGTAGTTGGTTAATGTGAGACACCCACACAGGAGCAGGGGAGGAGCATGAGAAGAAGGAGAACAGAGATAAAGCATTATGAAACTGACTGCAATCCACATTCCCCATTGCCCTCTCTAGGGAGAGGAGGGAAAGGAGTTGGAAGTAAAATTTGCCCAGGAAAAAGCGTCAGGTGAGGTGTTTGAAAATTTGTTCTTATTTCTCATTATCCTGCTCTGTGTAAATGACAGCTAGATCAGTTTCTCCAAATGAACTCTGTTTCATGTAACTGGCGAGTGATCCTAATCCTTATCTTGACTCACAAGCCTTTTTCATCTTTTTCTTCCCCAGTCCTGCTGAGAAGGGGGAATGAGAAGCAGCTTGGTGGGCATCTGGCAGCCATCTAAGGTTATTTTACACACCTTTCTACTCTCCTGCACAGAGTGTATGTCTTCCCCATGACGTATGGGGGGGACGTGCAGTTCTTCGAGGACTCTACAGTGTGGGTCTTTTCCATGGGGTACAGTTCATAAAGAACAAATTGCTCCAAGCGTGGTTCCTCCACAGGTCACAGTTTCTGTGATTCTGTGAACACTGAGATAGCATTTATGCTGCAGTGTTTCTTTTGGTAGACTTGGGAGTTGTCACTCACACCTTATTTCGGTGAAGTAGTACCTTACATAGTTTAGTCTTTACCCTTGTTTTGCAATATTCTGTGAGATGCCTCAAGAGTGCAAGATGAGCTTTCTTACATGCCCTGGAGTGTAAGATGAACTTCCTGCAGAATCAAGAAGTGGCCATGTATTTATGCCATTCTGTGTATCTTTGTTTTAAGTTTGTCACTTGTTAGTACAGTCTTCAAATGTCTGGAAAAAGAATTCAGGGTATGATTCCACACATATCTTAGGAGTTATCCCCCAAATCACTAACCTTATCAGAGTCAGTAGTGCTTTCAGCTTCTAGTTACATGCATTGAACCCACATTATAAAGCCTTCTGGGAACAGTTTCTTCAGGATTGTTATCAAAGAAATTAATTTTTACAAACATTTGATTAGAACAGGATTGCTCTCATACTATCTGCAGAATTTAACCAATGATAAAAATCAGAATGCATTTAATATAAAAGTGTAGCTTTCCATTTATTGAGGTTTTAGCCTCCTAATTCTACTTATCTCTATGACTGGTATTAAAATAAATCATTTTTTAGGAACCTCTTTCTCGTGGAAATGGATGTTATCAGAGGGAGTAAAACTTTCAAGCTCTTGTCATGACATGCCATGCTTTTATTTGTCTTAACATACTTGAAAAATGGGGAAAATAGTCCACTGATGTCACACTGCTGAAATGCATGATAAATGAAGGTCTGTAAATAGTGAAAATATGAGGAGGGTGATTAAGTCTGACAATTCTCTTGTAAAAAACTCGAGATGATAAATATCTCCTGTGATTAGTTGGTAATTTAGTGCAAGGGACTAGCATCAGCCTAAACAATTTTATGAGTTGTGGCATAAAAAAAAATTCTGGAAGATGGGTATGCACTTGTTAAACCAAAGGAGAAATTTCTTAAACTTGGTTGCTAATAATTAAAAATGGCAGACTTGACACAAAATGTGGCTTGATGATTTTCTGTATGACATTCCTTACAGAAATTAAGAAAGTGCAATGTTCCCTGAAGGCATGGAAATGACAGTGTGTTATAAATCTGATTCCTTAGTGCATCATGAAAACAGAAAGGTTTTGTATATATATCATTTCTGTACAGATAAAATATTTGCAGTGTTATAATTTAAAGTGGTACAGAAAAATAAAAAAATCCAGCTTACTAAGGCTCAGAAAAGAAGATGTAGTCTTTATTGTAATTACTGCTACATTCTGAGGTTGCAACCTATAATTCACTATTCGGTCAGAATAGACACAGTGCTTGAAAACATGAGAGAAAAAGGAATGGCTGTCCTAATAATTTACTGCACTGACTGTATTGTTTAGAATCTGTCGGTATATCCCTTGTAAATACCATTTGAAAGGAACATCACCATGTTCTAAATTTGCTTTAGGCTATTTCTTGCTGCATGGGTTCTAAGCTCAAAATGAAACGATTTTGCAATTTTTTGGTGCTTCTTTTCTTTGTGTGTGTGGGAAAGCATAAGACTCATCGTATAGGTGTGATCATGCTTCACTCTAGTTGTCTTTGATCCTGATCAGGTAACTCAGTGATGCCCGCTTTTCTTAAAACCGAAGAAGGCTGGTATATTCTGAATTTTCTATGAATGTTAAACGTAGTTAATTTTTGTATTTAGAATTCAGGATTAACCAATAAGTACTGACTTGTAAAGGATATGGAGATTTAATGTACCTTTGAGAAGCTGTAGTTAGGTTGAAGAGGAAGATGGTGATGAAATGGAAGTTGAGCTGGCAGAATTAATAACTAGATAGTTCTGAAAGTGACAGTAATAATGTAATGAGGAAAATAAGTAACTTAAGTTAAGCAGTAACTTAAAGTGGTGATCATGGTGATGTCTGTAGGGTATAGTCGGTGAAAAACAAGTAAGCAACACAAAGAACAAAAGTTTAAAAAGGCTAAACTGTGTCTCTGTGTTTGAAGTCTTATTGACTTCTGTTCATACCAGTGCCAGGACCAGAGGTGATGGGCAAAGGCTGAAACACAAGAGGTTCTCTCTGAACAACAGGAAACATTTTTTCACTGTGAGTGTGACCAGATACTGACACAGGTTGCCCAGCGAGGCTGTGGAGTCTTCCTCCTTAGAGATAAGGATTGTAGGTGCCTTCCAAGCCTCTTCCAATCTCATCCATTCTGTGACTCTCAAACTAATACTTCCTGTTAGAGACAGTTTGTGTTTTGATTGTTAAGATAGGTGGAGATAGACGAAGTGAGGTTCTCCATAGCAGCCATGTCTTTGGTCCCTTCTGATTTTTCAAAGTATTTCATGACATGTTTGCACAGACCATTTTCTCCTGATTCTGGGACATGTGTTCGTCAAGGAGGTCCTAAAGAAGGTCCTTAAGGAATGTGAGATGTATTGATAATCATCGTCATTGTTGTTACTGCTTATAGTGAAGAGTGAGAAAAATTTGGTTTTTCGTTTTCATTCTTTCCGTGTCTTTCCAGTACCAATTACCTCCTCCTACTCTGTTGTATTTCTTGTCTTTACTTTCCCTCCCCTTCAGATTTCATCTGATAAAGTCTAATTTATCTAGCCTGTGGCTTCTAGGAAATGGTTGTGAGTCTGTGGTAGTCAGAGTTAAGAGCAAGTCCAAATATTATCCCCTGGAACAAGTTTGTCGAGTTGCAGTCAATCCAGACTGAGGTCTGTATCTGCTCCCTTGCATCACAATTGAAAACATCGTTTCCAAAGGCAGTGATTGCTTTCTATGTGTGTTGTCATCCCCCTGCAACACTTCCCAGAGCATGAGAGCGTGAGAGTGAATGGGACTTTACCCTGTTTCTAAAGGATAGAGTTAAAATGAAACTGGTTTACTAGCACTTAGTGCTTTGTATTTCAACTTTTTGTTGTTTTTTTCTCAGTTACTTTAGAACATTTTTATAGGTGGTTATTGGCATTCACATGATCATTATTTTTGATGAAAATCCCATCTGTGTTTAACTATTTAGTTTTACACAGGGAAAGAGCCACCTTTGCTTTCCTGAATCTCTTTAGTTCTATATACTAGTACTTCTCCTTCCATTGACAAACGAAATGATATGTCCTCTTGATACGTTGTAGCTAGCAGGATTTACTAAGACCTGTCAGCCTGTCATTAGTAAAGGAGTTTTCAGTGAAGTGTATGGATCTCTAGTAAATGAAAAGTTCTCCTAATAAAAAGTAACTTCTGGAGGACTGCCACTGCCAGTAGTGTTTCTTTCTTAAGTTTCCTACAAACAGAGGTAAGGCAAGCTCCAATGAAATATTAACCTACTTGGAAAGCTTTTCAAAGTCTGTGACTAGTAAAATAAATAGTTTTCTCTTTTGTTCGCTTTAGAAGAAGAGTCTTCACAAATAGAAATGACAAGTCATTAATGATTAATACTTCAATTCCATTCCAATAAAATCAACGAATGTACTTCTAAATGAACATTTTATAGAAGTCAGCAAAATAGCAAGCAATACATGATATATCTGGCTTCACAAAAAAAAAAATTGTATGTTAAAATTATACAAGATTAGTGTAATTACAGTTTTGGAATGTTTCTAATTTTATTTATCTGTAGTTACTTTTCTTTCAAAAAGAATGTATCTTAAAGTTCGTGCTTTTGCCTTTTGATTTCATTTTTTGTATGCAAAAGTACACATACATACATAATATATTTTCTGGGTGGATGATAACAGATTTTTGCATATGTTTAGGTCTGCTGAAGGTGTTGAATGAATGAATGCTTCCTATTTAGGGAAATCTTAAGTCCAGATAAGAGTTATGTCTAGATAAGTTTCTAGGTCTGAGTTACTGTAATTTGTTTGCTTCAGGAGTAACATATCAGTAGTATTTTTCTTGTTGGAGTCACACTACATTGCAGTTAGACTTTACCAAGAGTTAGGGATGCTAAACTCCTTGTGTCAAAACCTGAGCCTGGATGCAGCATCTAAAAAACCTGGCTGCAAGAAAGATTAATGGACCCTGCCCACTGCAGAACAGAACAGAACCCAAAGGCTAATTTTTGTTCTCCATCTACTGTTGAATAATAGGAATTAATTTCTAAAACTGAATTTCAAGCTACAGATTGTGCAGTGGCTTATCTATGAATTGTGCTGCCCTTCTCTAATTCTTTCCTGATATAAATTGCTATTAATGAAACTTTATTAGGAGTTTGCAGTTCTGCCTATGCGTGTTTTTAAGTTCCTTGAAAGTCCTTTTCAGTGCTACTGAAGTTGCACGGTTTGTATAAATCTAGAAAATCAAGCATGAACCGATATAAAATGGACAAAAATATCCAACCATACTGGGTTGGAAGAGTAGATTTGGGAGATAAATTTGATTTGCACAATACTATCAGGAGACAAAAAGCCTTTTATAGTCCTTGATTAATTCTGTGCTTGGTATATAAAATGCATTCATTCCAACATATTTTCAACATGTTTATAAATCATACATTGATTGACCTAGGGTATAACAAACTTAATTTTTTTAAGGATTTGATTACTGTCAATGAGAAGATAACCACTCTTGAAGTATTTATGTCCTTGAGTCAATTCAGGTAATTTTTACTCATGAAGTTTAGATAACCTTCTATTGCCTAAGTTGCTTTTCCTTGCTGATCTTGGGAGCTGTTTATCAACAAGGCATAACAATTTGCTTGTTAGGCTGAAAAGTGTATGAAATGTTACTAAGCAAGGTCTGTCAGATGGCAGTCAAATATTTATTCAGTCTTTTCAGATACTGAAAACACCTACCTACTGTGAATAAATTACCTAAAGCAGAAGGTCTTACCTTCAGAATTGTACAGCTCTATTTTTTTCCAATCTATGTATTTCTTTTGGCTGACAGTTTCCAGTGGTTTCTTTTTTTACACATCTGTATGTAGTTGTTCTGATTTCTTTTAAAGTGATCCTTTGTATTTTGACATAGGCAGGCTGTGTTGAAAGAATGCCTTTCCTCACGTATGCGATATTTCCTGCATAAATGAAATATATATCCATTTGCTACAGTTGCACTTTAAAAACTGCAGAAAAACTGAAAGCCTGAAATAGTTTGGTTAAAAATTTGGATAATTAATACTATATTATGACTATACTTTTTTGTACACGTCAAATATATCATATATAATATATCACTGATAATATGATCCAGTTAGCTATAGATAGTGTGAATCTGTAATCATTTAGACTCTTCTCATATAAACACATGCACATTCAGTTTCTGTATTCTAACAGTGTTTAAAAAGTTTAACTGATAGAACAGAAATGTAGTTCGTTTAGACTTTTAAGAAGGTGTTTTTCTAATCTGTATTGCAAATTGCAGTCCCATTTCTACTTTCAGATGTATTAATTATTAGCCAGCAGAATCTGGCTTAGAAAATTTGTGCCATCCTTTAGCCTTTCAGCAGGGCAGAAATAAAAAGTGCATGCTCAAGTTTTCATCCATTAATTGTCTTCTGACCTGGGAGACTGTGTCAGGAATTATAAATGATATTAGACTCTCCTGGGGCAACCAGAGAAAAAGGAAAATACATTCTGTGTAACTTAGTTTTGCTAAGTGGTCTCCGTTTGGACTGCTTTCCTGCCTGTTTCTGGTCTCTTGTTGATGACAGTAGTACCAGAACTGCCAATATTTATTGTAGTGTGGAGCTGACTGTAATGAACGTTCCTGATTTTACATAATAGCAAAAATAGCTCAGAAATTTCAGGTTATATTCAACCCTCAATTCATCATTAAACTACAAAAATCTATTCTATTTTAGAACTCTATAAACTTCCAAGAAAAACAGTGTTGATTTGGGTTCATTTTGGTTTTGCATTTAGCATTCAGAAGTCAAAAGATGAGAACTGAAATACAGCTAAACCCTAAATTTTCTAGCAATATCTTACTCACATATCTCCTTACCTGTAATGGTAAACAATTGTCTTAAACATGTGCTCTAAGCAAAGGAGTACAGGTTCCTACTATGAGGGGTTTCTTGTGTCATTCTTTTCTAAAAGATGTTTTTGCTTATTCTTGTTACTATATTAATGCTGTAGTAAACATGCTTCATTGCTGTCCTTGACAGATTTCATTTTCTAATTAAAACATTTTTGTGTTTTGAAAAAATCTTACCACAGAGTTCTTGAAGGCTGTAAACACTTCAGGTCTGATTGTAAAATAAGCACTTCAGAAGAATTTTCAGTAGCACATATGCTTTTATTTTTGCTTGTAACATTGTTTTGATTTCTGTATAATAAATGTAGCCCAGTAGTGAATACCGTCGAATATTTGCTGAATGAAGTTTGCAAAGGTGTTTCCTGATTAGCCGTGGTCTAAATGGTGATATATTTGTGTATCTAGTAATCTGAATACCTATCAGTTTTATGGAATAAATGAGGTAAAGCAATGTGAAAACTATAGTTTTTATAAAAAGCAGTACAAAAGTTAGAGTCTGAATTTTCACTGTTGTAGCCCTTTGTTGCCAGCATGCCAGTCAGAAAACATAGAAATTAGTATTTAGTATTTATTTTTTAAACAGCTGTGGGTAGGTTGGTCTCTTCAAGTTCTACTTCAGATAATTCAGTACAATGAATGTACAATACTGTACTGAAACATGTGGTAGGATAAAACATGCACCTTTTAGAAGTTAAAGGAATATGTAGGGTTTAAGTTAGTTTTATTTCTGGTTTTATTTTTCCTTTTTTTCAGTTTTCCATAATTTTGCTTTGTAAGTATCTGTAACTGAATGATAAACCTTTTAAACAAACCTTCCTGAAGCATTTTTTTTGTTGGCTGCCAAAACGGAAACAGCTAGAATTTATCACTGGATCTTCAACTTAATTTCGGCAAATTATTTACCACACTTCCTTTCAGGCTTCATTTTACATTGTTATTCTGAGCATTCAAAGGGTCAAAAAAGTATTGCAGAGCAAAATAGAGCTTCTCTTTCTGATACTGCAAATTATGCTGCTCATTTTATCAGGAGAGAAGGTCTTACAAACACTCACCCTTCTTCGTACACTGCCTATTGCCTGTCACAAATAGTCTTTCTCAGCAAGTGCTGTGGGAATAGTAGTGTTAAATAGAACCTTGCATCAAATTAACTTCTGTTACAGCTAGTCATATGATCATGTAAAGATTTATGTATATTGTGGAATTGCACCTTAAAAGGGCTACAGGAAAATAAGTTATTTTAGCTACTTTGGCTGAGCATTGGCTTTGAGTTTACAGTAGTTTAAAATTCACTGGTGGTACAGTTTAGATAAATAACCCAGCTATGCTCGGTTTAAAAAACACCATTCAAAAAGCAATACGGTTACAAATGTCTGGAAACAAAAGTTGCACAAAATCCCTCCATTTTCGGAAACAGAAATTCTTTCAACAAATACATACAATGAGGTGATGTTTTACCGTTTTGGCAATAAAGGTTTCATTATTCAATGGAATGTTTTAATTTTTCCTGAAATTTCAAGATATCTTTTTCCGTTGAAATATTGAATACTATATAACATCAGTATATATAAATGTGGACATATATTCATGCATGTTATGCAGAATTTGATCAGGAACATCAAAGTGAATTTTTTTACAGAATCTTCCATAACGGCTGTGTGTTTGAACATAAAAGAGGTTTTACTGATAAATGTACAGTGTACAGACTTGATGAAGATCAAACAGTATTCTAAAAGTACTAGATGAAACTAAACAATATTATAATATTAAGTCTGTATTAGGAACTTAGTCTTAGAAAACGGATACAATTTTCCCAAGCTCATCGCAACATTACTTTTTAAAACAGGGTTAAACTCCTAATAGCATTCACACATTCTACAAGGGATTAATTTCACTGTTTTTCAACATTGCTGGTAGCTGTGCACTTCTATCTTGTGAAGTAATCCCTTCCTAAAACAGGAGACTCTGCAATTTCCCATTAACAATCACTGGCATTTTGAATAGTAGTATAGCACAAAGGGTTTTGTGATTTTTATTTTGTCACCTCATCTTTGAAGGTGACAGTAAATACCTACAGAGAAGAGGAAGAGGGAACGAAAAACAAGGAGACAGCTCTAATACTGAATCGTCTGAGGTAAATTCCATCTGTTAGGAATTGCTGAGTATTCTTGATATGCACAGGTGGTTTTGAGTGTCTGTATAAAAGTATCTAGTTTACTACTACTTACAATACAGGGGCTCTAATTGAGCCAAAGTGTAAGTGAAAGTGTGAATTGTCAGGAAAAAAGTATTATTATGGTAATAGTGAAGGACACAAATGTTCATTTAGGACACAGTATTTGGGAGATTGAAGGATTTAGAGTATTTCTAACATATTTGTTGCTTTCCATTGAAATACATGATTTAAACAAAATTATTTGTTCTAGCTTTCACTCATGAATGCAAGGGTAAAATATTGTTTTATTGTAACATCAGCATGAAAAGGTGATTAAGAATCCCATTCTTCTGCTTTTACATATTATGTGTGGGAAACGAGAGAGGTGACGATTTGTCTAATTGCTCTACCGTAGTTACAATTATAGAGAAAAGGTCAATCTAGTCATTGTCAATTAAACTGCAAAAGAAAACATGTTTTGTAGCCCTGAAGAACCATTATGTCAATTTTATGCTGTTCATCAGTGTATAACACAATTGCTAGGATATATAAATCTAATCTTTCTTGGAATTACAGTGGACTTGCTGTATTACAGGCACTTGGTGCTGCTGAGTAGAGATAACCTTAAGTACTGTCTGTTAATTGCAAGTTCTTTCATTGTTTCATGTTTCTCAAGATTTGTGTGCGGTAAAACTTGGCTGCTTTAATGAATAGAAGTAGATATGGCAAAGTGCAATTTGACCCTTCTGTTTTCACCTAGTTAAGAGCCAGTGAGTGACAGAAGAAGATCTTTAGCTTGTAGCTCCTACAGTTATGTTGGCATCAACTTTAACAAATGTAGTAATGTCAAATATTGAAATACTTAACCTAATTTCAGTATAGTACATATACAAAAGAGTCGAGAGGTATCTTAACCGTGCTACTCTTCTTTTCTGCTTTCATTTCTTTCCCTGCTCTTTTTCCTTCACTCCTGATCCTCATCAGGGTATACACACAAAAGAGATGTCAGTTGTAAGAATAATTCAATGTAAGTGCAGTCCTGACAGCTCTATTAAGTGTGGTTATGTTTCTGTAGGTTGTCCTGAAAATGTACTTTGCACTAAGAAATTGGTTTTATTCAAAAAATGTTTCAAGGACTGTCAGGATGTGTTAAAATTTTATGTGCAAATTCTGTTCTTACTCAAATAATCAACAAAATGAGAGGGTTTTTTATTAGTTCTTGTACCTGGAAATACCCTAAGAGAAAAGTTGAGTCTTTCATTATGGCTCTAAAAGAAAGATTCTCACTGTGTCGGACCACAGGTTGTTTTGTTATGTTGCCAACACCTAATAGAGCTATATATGTCGAATTAGGACATTGAATCAATATTAATTTTAAAAAAGCAATTTAGAAATTCACTTAACCTCTCAATTACACTTTTAACATAAAGAGTTATTTTGTTAACATATGATAGGAACATAAGAAATTTGAACATAAGAAATGTACTGTTGAAAGATGAATTGCTTTTGGGATACACTCTCTATCAACGTGATGAAGATACTCCCAGAGCTATTCATAGTAGTGGAGGTATCAAAAATACCTAGAAGGCAAAACAGCAAATACCAAGGCACCATGTTTAGAAAGAGAGTGTGGAAAAGTAAAAAAAGACAGAGACACAGACAGCTGCTTCTGGCTGGGCCCGGAAGAACAGTCAGCTGACTTTTTTTTATCATGTATGTAGATTGGCATAATTCAAAGAACACTGACTGCAAGTCCTAGTGAGCCCTTTATATATTCTTTGACAGCCTGACCTTGGTATATTTGATTAGAGCAGGCTTTGAACTTTTTTCACAACACATCATTTGTTGTATTTTGATCCAGCATTTTTGCCAAGCAGTGCATTTTTTGGATCACTTTTCTTTATCGAGTCTAGATTTCTGAGGCAAAATCTTCTTGAAAAGACAAATCAGTGGTAGCTAGACCATGATCATCTCTGTTTCCAAACTCTAGGTACCTCTAGATCTCATCTCTTTTGGTTGTGTTTATATCTTCATTCTGATTACAAAGAGAAAACAGGTGAGATGTAATAGAGCTGGTATTACTAGGAGCTATGCCTCTGGATTGCAGGTATTGTGGATGTGAAGTGAAAGTGGAGTGAAGGTCTCATCAGACTAGAATTTCCTGCTTATGTTTTAGAAAAAAGAATAAACTGATAGTATGTGGGGCTAGATTGATTCTATGTGTAGATATTTCTATTTGTATTAATTTACTTTGCAAATGAAACTGCAGCTGTTTATGCCATTCGTCCAAGTCTGTGTTATCATCTGGTTACAGAGTCAAACATTCAGGCAGATAAATCTTGGTACTTTCATCATAAAGCTATGGAGGGAGAAGTGCGGGGACAAGAATTGTGCCTGGGCTTGCACTTCTCTGACCTTTGCACTTCTCTCTTGTGTGGGAAACAAGGAACAAGGTGGAAGCTGTTGAACTGATTGTCACCTCATAACCTTTGGTAGGTCAGAGTATGTAGGGTATTTGCTGTTTGGGGGGTTTTGATTGACCTTTTAAAATAATTTTCCATTATGCCAGTGTGTTTCTGAGGTTCTGTAAAGAAGTAGAAACTTGCTTGTCTTGAGCTCTTGATACACAGAGCAGGATACTGGACTTTCAGGGATTGATGGAGTCAGACACTGAAATTCACAAGCTGAAGCTGTTACGCATAATATCCAGTAGTTCAAGTTTGACCCACACATTTTGCTAGATTTTCTTCGTTAAACAACATATGCTCTAAAGTGATGAAAGAATCTTAAAGTATTAATTAGTTTCACACTAGATAGCAAGTACACGAAGAAGAGAGATTTTATTTTTAGGATCTTCCTCTAGTGCAAGCAGAATTAGTTTTAAACTTACGAAAAAGAATAAAACATTATGTATTTGTTTGCATAATAGATTGGTTAGGAAAAGAAAATTTAGAAATGCTGAGATTTTGGAAAACTGTCTTGTCTTGTGAATATGGTATCAGAGTTGAGTGCTATTATAGGCTTTACTGTTACTGTCTTGTTCATTGTAACTCGTTTAATCTCTCAATGACTCCATTTGTTCATTTATAAAATAAGAAGAGGAAACTGTCTTTTTAAGGACTACTGATTAAAAGATCTCGAATATTTATTTTTCCATCTACAAAGCACAGATGAAGTGGAGAGAGACTGTTCATTGTATAAATTGGGAGCTGAATTTAAGAATTGAATTGAAGCTATATTTCAATGCCTCATCATTTGAGTACCTGTCTTAAGATTTAAGAGTCTGATGCCATACATCAGACTTGCAGTATTTGTAACTCTTCAGGATTCTTTTCATATATTGAAAAAAGACTAAATGGAATAGAGTATAGTATCATTTATTTATAAAGACAATGTTTTATAGAGATTTACTGTATTCATTTTTTATATTTGCTGTGCTTCCCAGGGGAAGGAAAAAGTATCTGTTAAATACTTGCAGAAGAGGTCAGAATGCGTGAATTGCTGCTGTAGGCCTGGGAACTCTCTAATACTTAACAGAAGTTTAGATTCATAGCTATAGTGTTCTCCTGCAAGGGACATAACGCTTGATTTCTTGGGAAGTTTCTTCTTCCTGGATAGTCTTGTTGCATTCATTTCTTTCTCAAGCAGCAAAATAGGGACTAAGAAATATTTATTTATTCATAAATTTGAAGACTAGTCTACCTCATATTTACAAATCCAATTTTTACATCCTTCAGAATGAAGTTAATATCATCTTTCTTTGACTTTAGAATCTTACTCTTATTTTTTCCATGCATTTTGGTTTCTTAATTTGAACCTAGGCTGGTGTCATATATTGAAAGCGATTGGGAAGAGATCAGCAGTCATTCGTTATTTGTATGTATATCTTCTAGCTGTGTATAAAATTACAGCTGTTGAAATCTTTGGAGAAGATGCAAGAAGGAGAGAGGTAGCAAATAAGACTCAAGATAGACTGTTGATTCCAAGCCATCTAGATTATTTTATTGAACTCAGATCATGCTGGGAAAAATGCATTTCAATATAGCCATATACAAAATTGTATATTTAGGAACATAAAATGCAGAATATACCTACACAGTGGAGAAAGAGTTACACCTTTGAGAGCCGTGATTCTGAAACAGATTTAGGGATTATGAAGAGTAAAATGAACTCACTGTCTTAAGCATGGCAAAACAGCTTTTGTTGAAAAGGGCTAGTGTAAAGACACTTACTTAATCTTTGCATGCACCCTTAAAAAGGATAACATTATGCTGGGACAAACAGCTCCCATATTAATATTTTTTAAAGTAAAGGAATATGGTCTTCTCACAGTTCAAAAAAATTCGAAAACAATTGACTTACAAAAAAAGTGTAGAGAAGAGTTTTAAGATAACAGCTGGTGACATTTTAAAGGCTGTAAATAAGAGTGAAATAACTTGCATTTGAAAACAGACATTTACATCTTAAATGAAATACATTTTAAATAATAATTATATCTTAGAATGAATTACAAAGGAAAGTGAGTTCTGCATGCCCCCTTTTTTTTTTTTGAGATTGTAAATTACATGTCTTAAATTTTCCAAAACCCCCTGTCCTACTACAAACTATATAATTAGAACAGGATTTCAGCCTGGACTTCAGGGGTTCTCTAGTCCGTTCCCCTGTTCACAGGATCAACTGTGAGCCCAGATCAGGACAGTTAAGTATCAAAGTCTCCAAGGATGAGGTCTGCACAACCTCTCTGTGCCACTGCTTGGCAATCCTCATGGGGAAAAAGACTGAAGCAGACACCCAATTTGAAACCCTTTGTTTCAAATTATACAGTTTTTTCCTCGTTCTCCCAGCATGCACCATTATTAAGAACCTCACTTTGTCTTGTTGATGACTTTGTAGGTGCAGGAAAGCTGCTTTATGTGCCCCCAAACCACCTCTCCTACAGGCTGAAAATGCCCCTATCCCTCTGCCTCTCTCTTGTGCTCCAGCCCCAGACCATCACAGAGGGATAATGCTGACCTTCTTTGCTGCTCGAGTGCACTGCTGACTCGTGCATTTTGCTGTCTTCCAAGTCCTTTTCTGCAGAACTTCTTCCCACCCAGTTCTTCTGTAGTCTGTCCTTCCTCTTGCAGACAAGTGCAGATGAAGATTTGCAACCCAACCAACAGTTTGGGTTGGAAGAGACCTTTAAAGGACTTCTAGTCCAACCCTCCCTTCCACGAGCAGAGGCACCTGCAAGTAGATCAGATTGCTCAGACTCCTGTCCGATCTGACCTTGAATGTTTGGGGCATCTGCCTACTCTCTGGGCAACTTGTGCCAGTGTTTCACAGCCCTTACTGTAAAAAACTTCTTCCTTGTCTCTAATCTAAATTAACCATCTTTTCATTTAAAACTGTTACCCTTTGTTCTGTCGTAAGAGGTCCTGCTGAAAAGTTTGTCTACATCTTTCCTACAAGCACCCTTTAAGTTCTGAAAAGCCACAATAAGGGTCTCCCTCGAGCCTTCTCTTCTTGACAGCATTTGTCACTGATGTCCATTGGGACTCTGAACCATTGACCATTGCCCTCTGGATACAACAGTCTGACTCATTCCTCATCTGCCAAACAGTCCACCCATCAAATTCAGTTCTCTCTGATTTAGAGAGAAGAATGTTGTGGGGGACCATGTAAAATAATTAATAAATCAGCTGACCGTGACTGATAAATTATGTGACTGTGTTAGATAGTGATTAAATTTCAAATTGATTTAGTGCAGCTATTTCATTGTTATGAACTGTGCTGCTGTTTGAAAATCCTGAGAAACAGGAATTGTTTTGTAGGATCTTCGTGTGACATAAATGCTTTAGAATTGCTTGCCATTTATATCAGGATTTCGGTAGGTGCACAACTTTATCATGGCTAACCTCTCTGTCCTAAGATGAGCTAAGTTGAATGTTGCACCAAATAATAGCAGCTAGTTCAGAAAGTAGTAGTAGTATCTTTTGTATGATAAGAATGCCCACAAGCTGTTGGTACTGTGCCACAGAGCTCAAGAGTATGTTAATATAGGCTTTTTTTAGATGTATAGAAGTGCTAATTTCATTTTACTGCAATTCCTGAAAAATTTTTCCATATTTAGTGTCTACACATTCTGAGCATTTGTGGAAGTATTTAATAAATAAATTAGTGTACAAAACTGTTTTCTTGGTTTTTATTAGTAAATCCAGATCAGTTTCTACCCATTTTCTGGGGCTTTTTTTTTTTTTTTTTTTGCTTTTACTGGTGCTCTAGAGTAGGTCCCTGCAGCTTCCTGGGACACTCACATGCCTGCCGACATTCAGCAAGAATACCTGTAAATTGTTTTTATCTATCTTCGTACACCAACTTCTTTTTTTCCTTTTATCATGTAACTGAAAGAATGGCTGTAGTGGGTATTACATGACCAACAGTACCCTTTAAAGAAAGTATCCTGTAATGTATGCTTCAGGCAGTGATTAGCCTCATAAATTCTGGTTCACAGTACTTCTGTGTAATTATTGTTAAAGCCTTAGGATATTAGTAGGGCATTAAACAGGCCATCTTCTTTTCTTTACGTATTGTGTATTGCTTCTGTAATTTCTCAGGGAAAAAAAATGGTATTTAGATGTAATTAACCTAAAGAGCTTTTAAGAGATTACAAGTTGAGCTAGGCAAAATGGCATAAGCCCTTCATGTTTTATTAAAGAGCCGCCTTGAATGGCTTGTACTGTCCTATGTCTTTAACAACTTAAATGTGAGATTCTTCTTTTTTACTGGGTATAATCATGATTCTGTTTCATGTTTTATGCAAGCAATGTCTTATGCAATCTTTTAATTTGAGCCTTGTCTCCCACTTACTAAAATTTAAGTTTTTCTTATGGGAAAAGAGAAATTCAGGAAGAAAGTCAAGCAACTTGAGTAATTTGTGAAAGCAAATTCGAAGAGGAAATATTCAAATGAGAATACATCAAATGAGAATGTATAAGTGCTTATAGTAGGATTTACAGATATACATCTTTTCCCAAATAAAAAGAAAAAGTACATAATGCTTATTGGAGTTGTTGTAAGGCATTAGAAGAACACTAGAACTGATGAGAAACTAAATTAAATTTAGCTTATCTCTTCAAGAAACAGTGGGAAACACTGATTTTCAGTTTCTCACTCAAGGTATTTGATGTGACTAGTCAGGTAAGATGGGTGTAGCAGAAGTAATTATTTCTTTTTACAAGAAGAGGCTGATAGACTACTAACTTTATTTATGTTTTGTGAAAAATTGGAACTTAAGCACTTCATTTTAGTAGACCTCACTTTTTTTTAGGAAAATAACGGATTGTGAAGAACATTGATGGTTGTGCTTGCAGATGTAACTTACAGAATTTATTAAAAGCTTTAAGGTTCTTTGTTCTCTGATCATGGAGATTCGTTAATTATTCCAGATAAGGAAATACTTTTGCACTTTCCTCTTACTGCCACTAAGTGATAAAAAAGTTTCCTGAAAAAGCTGCCAGGATCATTTATGTATCCTTCACCCTTGTTACAGAATCACAGAATGGGTTAAGGCAGAAAGGGACCCCTGGAGGTCATCTAGTCCAGCCTCCATGCCCAAGCAGGGTTATCTCAGAGCACCTTACTCAGGATTGTGTCCAGACAGCCTTTGAATATCTGCGGTGATGGGAGACTGGACAATCAGGTCCAGTACTCGGTCACTGCTCATTAAAGAAGTGTTTGGGTGTCCTCATGTTTGGGTGGAACTTCCAGTACATCAGTTTCTGCCCACTGCTTTGTGTCTTATTGCTGGGTACCACAGAGCAGAGTCTGGTCCATCCTCTAACACCTCCCTTCGGGCACTCATAGACATTGATAAGGGCCCCTCTCAGTTATCTCTTCTCAAGGCTGAACAGGCCCAGCTCTCAGCCTTTCATCATGAGATGCTCCAGTCCCTTCATCATCTTTGCTGGACCTGCTCCAGCAGCTTCATGTCAGTTGTCCTGAGAAGCCCAGAACTGGACACAGCACTCCGGATGTGCCTCATCAGAGCTGAGCAGAGGGGCAGCATCCCCTCCCTAGACCCACTGGCAATGCTCTTCCTAAGGCACCCCGGGATCCCATTGGCCTTCTTGACCGCTGGGCACTGCTGGCTCATGGACAGCTTGTTGTCCACCAGGACCCCCCAGACCTTCTCCTCAGAGCTGCTTTCCAACAGGTCAGCCGCAGTCTGTGCCTGTGCCTGGGGTTGTTCTTCCCCAGGTGCAGGACCCTGCACTTGCCTTTGTTGAATTTCAGATGCTGCTTCTCTGCCCATTTCTCCAACCTTTTGAGGTCCTTCTGAAGGGCTGCACAGCTCTCTGGGGTATCAGCCAATCCTCCCAGCTTTGTGTTGACAGCTTGCTGAAGAGTGCACTCTGTCCCTTCACCCCCGTTAAACAGTACTGGGCCCAGTATNACTGCTTTGTGTCTTATTGCTGGGTACCACAGAGCAGAGTCTGGTCCATCCTCTAACACCTCCCTTCGGGCACTCATAGACATTGATAAGGGCCCCTCTCAGTTATCTCTTCTCAAGGCTGAACAGGCCCAGCTCTCAGCCTTTCATCATGAGATGCTCCAGTCCCTTCATCATCTTTGCTGGACCTGCTCCAGCAGCTTCATGTCAGTTGTCCTGAGAAGCCCAGAACTGGACACAGCACTCCGGATGTGCCTCATCAGAGCTGAGCAGAGGGGCAGCATCCCCTCCCTAGACCCACTGGCAATGCTCTTCCTAAGGCACCCCGGGATCCCATTGGCCTTCTTGACCGCTGGGCACTGCTGGCTCATGGACAGCTTGTTGTCCACCAGGACCCCCCAGACCTTCTCCTCAGAGCTGCTTTCCAACAGGTCAGCCGCAGTCTGTGCCTGTGCCTGGGGTTGTTCTTCCCCAGGTGCAGGACCCTGCACTTGCCTTTGTTGAATTTCAGATGCTGCTTCTCTGCCCATTTCTCCAACCTTTTGAGGTCCTTCTGAAGGGCTGCACAGCTCTCTGGGGTATCAGCCAATCCTCCCAGCTTTGTGTTGACAGCTTGCTGAAGAGTGCACTCTGTCCCTTCACCCCCGTTAAACAGTACTGGGCCCAGTATTGAATGCTGGGAGACAGCACTAATGAGAGGCCTCCGCTGAGACCCTGTGCCACTGATCACGACCCTTTGAGAGCTGCCGTTCAGCCAGTTCTCACTGTCCACTTGTCCAGCCTGCACTTCCTGAATTTGCTTGTGAGAATATTGTGTGAGACAGTGTCAAAAGCCTTGCTGAAGTCCAGGTAGACAGCACCACTGCTCTCCATTCATCTGTCCAGACACTATTAAAAATAACTAATGCTGTCTTTGGAACTCTGATATAGCAGTTGGTATTGATGTGGCAAATGTGATGTCTTCTTCACCCATATTTTATAGTATTTATTTTCTGTTCTCTTTCTATTTGGAAATCAACGTATGTAGAAATTGTTTAGGGCTACATTTACCTGAGTTTGGTTTGGGTTTCCCCACAAATTAGTATTAGTTTAGTAGTTAGTATTTAAATGTGATTGGAGTTGCATAATAACAAAAAAAAAAAATCCAGTAACAACCAAGCCCCAAAACAAAACAGATGTAAGTAGAGAACTGTATAGTATTTATACTGTTGTCTTTCTGTGAATATGTTATATGCTCTGATGCAGATGTATGTGTTGTAATGCCCAAATATAGTATCAGATTATTAGAAAGAGATTGTTAAAGCATCTGGGAAGGAACTAAATATTCAATAAGTTGCTGCCCCGTAGTTGTTATCTATCGTTCTGTGGCAATCACTGGGTGCTTTACTTATTGAAATCTGGAAGCTGATCATGTACAAACTGGTATTTCCTAGCAGTACAGAAGAGAAAAGGTTCATTCTTCCAGTGCTTGTGGAGTATTAGGCAATCTTGTTTTGCTTTGGATGGCCAAGGACTGGTGACATGGTAGTTTGCTCCTTGACTAGCTCGTTACTAACATGCTAACAACAGTCGTCTGTCCATGCCCTGTGTATAGTTGGAATGAAAAACAGTCTTTTGAACACTAAAGCTGAGGGGAAATTTATCCTGAGCCCCAAAAGTGGAGGTGATGAATCAGATCTGAGCAGAAGGAGAAACTAATTGTTTTTTGTAAAGCAAGACAAGAAGCTGCCTCCTGCTATGCCTTTACTAAAAATAGTGGTGCTGTGAATTGCCGAGAGGAACCTTTGGTCTACCACAGAAAGGACGTACACTAAAGTTCCATTGTGCTTGGAGTTTTTAGAGCCAGGAGAATAAATTGGTCTCTGTTACTATAAATTCACTTTCCAAACTATCTTGAGCGAAATACTCCTGCACTGCTGGTTATTGTTACTATCTGAAGATGCTGCATATGAAACATTTATACTTTCATTAGGTAACACCACGAATAATCTTTATATGGAGTGTGAAAAAGTAAGAACAGTGGGGGTCACTTGCTTAATGAAAAGGTGATGAGCCAAGAGCTTTATGGATGCTGGGAGATTGTCATAACAGGGAGATATATTCAGTTAGAGATTCTAATACTGCTGTGCCTGATAGAAGTTTAAGCTCCCTCATTCAAGTAACAATCTTGGTTTTTTTGCTTTCTTGAGACTGCAAGTCACAAAATTTTTTAAAAAGAAGTACATGAATAATCCTATGCTTTATTTGATTGCTAAAATCTTGCTAATTTCATTTGGATAAATTCAAGTGGTTAACTTGAGCGTATGCTGAAATACTTTGTTGAATTGACTCAAACTGGTAAAGTGGAAGAAGGAGTTATAATCTCTTTTTTTCTGCAATATCTCATCTTTCAAAAAATGGATTTGAATGAAACTGCTATTGTGAGAAGTATGTAAAAACCAAGTTTTATTTCATTACTGAACTGATTTAAGAAAGAGAATTGCTGATGTTAATTTAAGCACTTCACAAAGGTTTATTCCAAGATAAAACTTCTTTACAGTGACAAGCAAGTGGTTGTGCAATATCTGTACTAGCATTTATAGTGATTAAAATTACATTGCTTGTGTGCCCATTTAAACCCAGTTAAGCACATTGAATGTTAATCTGTGGAGACAGAGGAAGTCAGAGGCATATTGGCTCTACAAGATCCGGACACAGGTGCTTCCTCAGGTCCTAAGTCTCATGACCACACTTTTTCTCAGTTCTCATAGGTCTGCATTATGTTACTTCTGTTTTCACAGTTCACTCACGTCCTAGTTTATCAACCCTGTAATAACATCACAAATTCTGATTTGTTTGCAGTGGTCCTGCACCAGGTTACTTCTGTAAATCTCAGTGCCGAATGGCGTTGGAAAGGAGAAGTATTTCCTTCAGAAGGAGTTTTCTTTGTATTACTTTCCAAAAACTTTTTAAAAAACTAATGTTGATACAAGACTAATTAATTTTAGTGTAAACATGGAAATCTTACCTTACTGTTATACAGGGACCAGATACCTACAGGGCAAATAGTTGTTTCTATTTCGTAATACTGGTTGAAAGACGGAGGCTAGTACACTAGGCCAGTTTTCATCTTAAAGTGTGTGTATTCACAATAAAATCATAGCTCAGAGGATTATAGACACTTGACTTTTATGGATGCAGTTAAACCATGCTGGTTTTTGTTGGTATGTTTTCTTCACCAGCTGCTTCTCTGAAATGTGACACCACCAGAGTGTGGGGTCTTGCAGGGCCATGGGGGGCAGCTGGAGCACCCCTGGCAGGCTCTGGGCATCCCAAAAGTGGGATATGTCTGCCTCGTGAAGCATATCTGCTAATGTAAGCTGGAGCTTTCATGAAATTTATGAAAATTAGCAACTTACTTGGAAAAAATGTGTTGAAAGTTTTACTGTTGCTTCTTAGTACAGCAATGCTAAAAAATTTCTAAATTGCTGTACGGAAAAAGTGGCCCAGAAATATGTGACATAAAATAATTTCAGAAAACCGTCCAGAGAGAAAAAAATTATATTGTACCTTGATCTTAGTGTTCCTTGTATCAATTTTTTGTTTAATGTTGCATTTTCTCTACGCAGTACTGTGTACTAATGTAGTCTGTCTACATACCTTTCTTTCATTTAGCCATCATACTGTTTCATTTTTAATTCTTTAAAACACAGCAAACTAAAAAGAAACTACTTATGTATAGCTTCTCTTTGTTTTAAGGGGTTTTTTTCAAATTTAAAAAACCCAGTAATTACAATTAACATTGTAATTAACATTAACTGTGTTTAACAGTTAATTACATGTTAAATGTAGAGGGAAAAGGGGTCAACATATTGTAGCAAAGTGATGTTTTAAAAAATACTTGCCCGGTGTTTTGTGGATCAAGGTTGTCTGTTGGTTTGCTTAGAGTAGACTTGTAAAAAAGATATGGAGCATTTGGAAGTTTAAAACACAACTTGCTTAGAATTCTGGAAATGATTACACATTTAGCTTGTTAAAACACCTCTTAAGACTCTGCTGCTGCTGTAATAAAACGGGGGGGAAAATTCCCAGAAAAGAGGGGGAAGGAAACATGGACTACAAAGTAGTTACAGTTAGAGTGTAACCTCTAACTTTGCCCATGAAGTTGTCATACAGCTTATAAAAAAGATTCGATTGTCAAGAAGTATAAAAATAAATAAAAATATTTGTGATTATTAAAGTTCTAGATATTCTTTCTGTTGTCACACCATGAGATGATGATGTTAAATCTGCTGCATAGGGATTGTACAGCCACAACAGAATTTGATTCTAAGACAGATCAATGTTTCTGTAATAAAAATCTTCCGAAGAAGGCATCAGTGACATAGAAAAAAGATAGCAAGTTTGCTAGGTACAACTAATTAGAACTTTGTTAAATCTGTTCTTGAGTACAAGCTGGAAAATACTTGGAAGAGTGTCTGACAGTACAACATTTAAGGATTTTAAGAAGACTTCCAAGGCCTTCTGGGACATTTCGTTGATATACATATTTGAAGGATTTGGAGCACGTTGTTTCTCCCTTCTCATTGCTTCTTATGCGGTGTTATTTTACCTTTCTTAGTTTGGAATAAGACCCCTTTACCTTTCCAAGAAACTTTCAGTTGAAATAACATTCATCTTATATATTCAGACAGGGGAAGGGGAGGTCTGTCTAGAGGCATTCTAAACTTCTGTCTGTGCTCACAGTGCCGAGTTGCTGACTTTTTTGGCTCCGATTACCTCGTACAATCAAGGATAAAAAGTTAATGCTGTGAAAAATTCTCCCACACACACATTTTTATCTATGAGAAAGTATTTGCAGGGGAAAAGTCTGTGCACAAAAAATGGACACCTGCTAGATTCATAATTAGGTATATTTGGCCTGAAACCTGTGCACATTTTGTTGTGTGTTTCAACATTTCAGTCCCTCACAGCTACCACCAAAACCTGTAAAGACCTAGAGGAACTGCCAGCAGTTACTTTGCTTGTGCCCAGAGAAACCTGTGCTTTTTATTCAGTTTTTTTTAAATGTAAAGCAAAGATAGGGCAGTGCTGCCAAGTGTATGTGCTCTGGTCTGATCTGCTTTCCGGATCTGCCAGCTGCAGACCAGCTGTGCTGGCCTGAGCGATGCCAGAACCGCAGGCAACCCTGCAGTCAGGCTTTGTGCAGACAGGCAGCAGCAGGGGGAGCTCAGATTAATGGAATCTGTTCGTCTCTGACCTCTTCTGAAGAAGTAAAGGTAGGCAAGCTGGGCCCTGGTGACAGCCTGACTTGGCATCCGGGTGGCAAAACAGAAATTATACATGATTTCAGTGAGTACTGAATGAGTCTGTTCTGGAATTTCTCAAGAAAGCCAGACAAAATGATTCGGTCCTGTGCTAGTATCCTGATGTTCTGGTTGGTGTGGTGCTAGTAGCACTGCTACACCTAATAGTGTATCCTATTTTATGTCTGTATCTCTGCTGCTGTCTTTATGATTCCCGTGGAAAAAGTTATGGTTGAAGCAGCTTAACTTTCATTGCTTTATGATTAGATAGGGTTTGATAAAATCTGTTTTCAAAAGTCAGTGTTTGAAAATACAGAATTTTCTGCAGATCAACTCTTAAGCTGAGTTTTCTCCCCTCTTCCCTGTTACCAGTACATTAGCAACAGAAGATGATAGAAAGAGAAGGAGGTGATCAGTGACAAAAGAGCCCTGTAAGCCCAGCTGCATAAGTAGATTGTGAATCCTTTGAAGTACAGACATAAACAGAAAAAGCATAGGAACAAAACAGGTTATTTACTGGTGTTACGAGACTCCACATAGTGACCTGCTGTCTCCAGAAGGTATTATAAGAGTCTAATATTGCTTTGCATCAGTTGCTCTCCCAAATGTTTTTATTCTACTATTGATACACTTAGTCTAGATTAAGTAGATTTTGTAATTTGTTCTGTGTTTTTTTTCATGCATTTTATAATTGGAATTCATATGTGTTGGTACGTTCTTCCTCTACTGTTCACATGTTGCTCCCACAGAGGAGATCAGCACTGGTAGAGGTCAAAATGAGACCCATCAGTGCAACTTATAAATGGCTTAATCACAGTTACTATAAGTGTTTTTCCAGAGCTGTCACATGGTTCGTCACTTGTGTGTAATGTTTGCCCTGAAGGATGTGTTTCCAGGAATATGTACACCGCACACACAAAAAAATTACGCCCTGAGGTGCCTCTCCATATTCACAGTTTCTTTGAAAACACGAGCGAGAGAGATTTCTTTGTCAGTACATAGTGCATTGCACCAAGTATTTTGTACAGTCACTTGGGAAATTGTGTGGTGTCTGTACATTCCCAAAGCTATGACTTTGACTCATGTTGCCATTGTATTAGCTGCAGGCTGTGAGCTTTACTGTTGTCCTTTCTGCATTTTTAATTGACCATAGACACCTCATGTCATGATGGCTATTCTTATGCTTGTCCTGCTGCTGCTCATACCTCTTTTGTCTCTTGCCTCTTAACACAGTAGTGTTTTCTGCTTGCTTTCCCTTCTCTAAATTAGGTGCACGAAGATGGCCTCTAAAGTTCTGTGCTGTTAACCTCAGAACTTTCTGGTTTTTTGATATTTCATGACAGGTTAGTATTTTGAGATGAAGAGGTTTTCTAGAGTAGTAGTTCAAATAAGCTACCCTAGTTTGATTAACTTCCACATTCTGAAATCAGGTTTGTGTTTTTATACTTTTCCACCTTCTTACTGTTCCCTTTCACATGTGCCATTTTTCACACTTAGAGTTCTTCTGTTGTCTGACATTCTCTTTATCCTTCCCAATGGCACTAATACTTCAAACTACATTCTGTAACTTTTACAATTAAAAAATAATACAGCTCTCTTATTATTATTATAATATTCTCTCTCTGAATTTATTTTTATTTTCCCCTCCATCACCTGTATCACTGTAGATTTCGTGTTTCTCACTCTCTTGAAAATAAATTCATCAGAGTATCTTGATGGATCTTCTAACCACTGATAGCTGTCCCAGTGGTGCTAACTTGGTCAGCTGCATAGTGGGTATGTGACACGATCAGGTTTTCTGTTTGGGTTTCATTAGTGTGCTTGTGAATTCGACCAAACTCTTCCAGCAAACCTGAGCTGAGACATTTGGAAAAAGGATATGTGAAATATAGTTAGAAACATTGAATTTTAGTGGCTAGTACACCTGAAACTCATGTTAAACTGCATATAATACTGACTGGTATTTTAGGATATATTTATTACTCTGTATTGGTTCATTTGTTTGTGACTTCGACTAAGCTGTATGAAAAAATGGTCATCTGTGTGTGTTGGTGCCTGATTTTTTTCGCTCTCTTGCACTAATTAAACTACTTAAACATGACAGACATTTCAGTGCTTTTGAGAACTGTGCATCATTTCATAGATTAACACTTGCTATCTTAAAATATCTCAATAAATTAGATTAAGGCTACCTTAGTAGTAATCTTACTACCTTAGTAGTAATCTTGATCATTTAGAAGAGCTGTGTGTGGAAGAACCAGTTTTGGAATCTTTATTTTCTTTAAAGAATTTCTGAAAGAGTAAGAGTGCCTAATTTTACTTGAGCGAGTAATGTTCTTGCCAGAGCAGATGTGGCATAAGCTTTTTGTAGTGCTGGCTGACGTTACCAGTAACACAATTTAGACCCATTCTTTGGTGTCTCGCTTCCAGAATGAATGAAGGCTGTGTGTGAGTTGGAAACCTGTTAAAGTTTTGTATTTTCAGGTCTGAATGCCAGTTTCAGACTGGCAGTGAGGTGCCATTATTGCTAGTTTTGGAAAAATTGCTACTTTTTCAGCATTTCTTACTTTTTCAGCCAAAGTCAGTCTCTATGCTTGAGTAATCTTGACAAACAGATAATAATGGTAGAGTCTGAAAGTCTGCAGTTTGAAAGTCTGAAAGTCTTGCAATCTTGTTACAAAAGAGTCTATTCTAGTCATCTTTTTGAATATCTGCTAAATTGTAACACAAGACAGAAGGTACTGTCTTCCCTACTAGTAAAAAATGGACTGCTCAAAAGAAACATTGGTCAAAATTGGGGAGAATCATTAAACAAAAGAGTAGCATCTCTCCATGAATGAACTGTTTCTTTTGGCACAGGTGACTAAAAACACCAATTGGAATAGATTATTTCCTTCACCAAAGGAAATCAAGTACTCTGATTAAATTTTTCTTTCTACTGTTTGACAATGTCAGAGTTATTCCTAAATATATCAACCTCTGTGATGATATCACATGATGATATTTTTATTCAGTAACAGGATTGTGCCTCAGGTTGCATATATTGGAAAACAAAAGGCTTGCCATGTGTGTGTCGACAGGCAGTCTTGTAGTACATGGTAGGTTTTGCTACCAGCTCTTAAAGTTCTTCCAGCTCATGGTTCTTCCTGCACCAGATGGCAACATCTGTCCACTGAAAACTGATAAATTTCGCATGGATTCTGGGGGATCAGTGCCTAAGTGAATTCTAGCTGGTTGCAAATCTGATTCAAAGTTATTTATCACAATATAACAGCAAACATCACGTGTGATAGATGTCATGTAATGGAAAAATAAATCTTGCATTCATATTTCATTCTATCAGTAAATGTAGTTTTTCAAAATAGCTTTTAATTTTACAATAAAGAAGAAATTTAATTAATCTAGAAGAACTCTTCAGATTAATTGATGATATCTTTTTTAGTTATCAGATAGGAAAATGTTTGTTTTAAATTATATTAATTAAACATGGATACAGCAGTTATCATTATGAAAGCATTGCTCTGGCATTATTTGATTATGCATTTTGTGTAAATAATCTTGGTATGTTTTGTCCCTTAAATAATACATACTTCAAAAGTGTTTTTCTGAATGTATGACTTCATATTCTGAAGCCTGTTGCTGGAATCATCATCAGCTGTGTACTGAAGTGTCTCCCTGTTGCTTGTTTTAACAAGTGATATAAGAGATGAACATCTAATTAAATTTTAAAAGTGCATTGGAATAAAGTGGTGCTATGGAATTTACGGCTTTCAGCTGTGCTTTTTAGACTCTTATTGCATTTGTAATTTTATGAGTGAGGTGTCAACCTACAGAAGATTTTTCTATTTTTTGCTTCAGAACAAGTTATGATAAAATGACAAAGTAAAGTCAGTGGGATGTTAACCCTTTCAAGTCTCCATTTATTTTACAGTGCTTCTGATTTTGTAATAAAGCAGTGACAAAGCTGGTTTGACTGCAAGTGTCCAGCATTTTTGAGCTGTACATCAGCAAACCTTCCTGGAACATTTCTGCTACATGTTACCACAAGAAAATGGTTGAGAGAAACAGCATTTTTGCTAAGTCCTCTTTATTTATATTTTTTTACTGTCTCAATGTACTACAAAACACTAAGTCCTGCTGTACTTCACTGAAGCCTACATGAATTGGAAGGATTCTTTGGAAGACCTCTAATCTGGACATTGCAGAATGATCAACTGGAACTCTGTGCATGCTTTAGCTATCTTTTCAGCACAGAAGGATTTTAAGCAGATGCTATGTTTGGCAAAACAATCCCCTTATTGCTCTTCACTCCATAAACTGAGTCTGATTCTGTCATTACTTGGAAGTCAACTACAGTGAAATGTGCATGCAAAGCAGAAAAGGAATATGTTTGTTTATAACTGCAGTTTCCAGTATATAATTTTGCATTGTGTCTTCCCTCTGTGTCTGATACTGTGAAAAGCAGTAAGTGAGAAATGCAAAGCTTGTTGGATAAATTTAGAATGGTGGCTGAAGAAAACTGATAGCCGTATGTGTGTCTGCGTCTTGATTTTCTTCAGCCGCTCGAAAGAGGAGATTATCCCACTATACTCAGTGTTGGTGAGGCTTCACCCGGAGCACTGAGAGCAGTTCTGGCACCACAATTTAGGAAGGATATGAAGGCACTTGGATGCATGCAGAGCAGAGCAGCCGAGCTGGAGGAAGGGCTGGAAAGCCTGTCCTGGGAGGAGCAGCTGAGAGGTCTGGGTTTGTGCAGTTTGGAGAAAAGGAGGCTGGGAAGTGACCTCATTGAGAGTGGCTTTGCAGTGCCACTTGCCAGCTCCCTGAGCACTCAAGCATGTCCTGTCAACACCCACATATTTGTTTGTGTTCAGTTTGTTTAAGTACTCTTAAACAGCTTCCACCAAGGGTATATCTTCCTTGCTCCAGACTTTTCCCCTGGTCTCTCAGACCTGGGATTTACAAGGCCTGCTAGGGAAAACTGAGGAGAAGGCGGCATTCAGTACCTAAGCCTTTTCCGTGTCCTGTGTCCCCTGCTTCATTCAGCAGAAGGCCCAGATCTTCTCTACCCTTTCTTTTGTCCTTGGTGTACTTACAGAAATCCCCAACCAGATTCAAATTCATTTTGGCTTTGACTTTCCTAACCTCATATCTGGGTGCTTGAACAATGTTTCTGTAGTCATGCCACATTACCTGTTCCTGCCTCCACTTTCTGTATGTTTCCTTTTTGTGTCTGGCTTTTGCCAAGAGCTCCTATTCCTATTTCTCTTGTAGAAAAGACCTACACAGAATTGCTGGTTTTCTTCTGCTTCATACAGAACGTTAAACGATTGTCAGAGGATTTAAGCAAGCATACTTTATTCCATTTCTTTGCAAAAGAAAAGAGTATTCCACATGCAGGAGAGATTCTGGGAGCCAATACCTTTGTCTGCTACATGAAGTGTTGAATTTCCTGAGGTAGATTTATTGACATTTTATAGAAGTTTTTGTGTGTATGAGATTTCTTTGTTTAGTGTGGGACTCTTATTTTATGTTCTCGGGTATCTCAGCTTGTTTATGTAGATCATAGGAAGTTGCATGGGAGCTCATTTGAAATGTGTAATGATATCAGAAAACTATGTATTTCTTCCTTTGAAGACATTTCTATTTTTCTCCATAGCTGGACAAAATCTTCAGCCTCCAAGGTCAACAGCTTTCAGGACTATGTAGCTATTTTACAGAAAGTGAGCATGAAGGGTGGATACTGTCTTATGTTTGAGAGTTTGACTCTTATTCATGTAGTGAGAAGTCCTTTAAAGTTTTTTTTTAACCCCTTCACAGGGGTTCATTTTCTCTAGAGACATATATGTGGGAATTTAGTTTGGATGGTTTTTGCCAGTTATTTGTCTACTGTTGTTTATGTATTTCTCCCTTCCGTACAAACAGTTCAATGCACAAGAGGGTTTGGGCTTTTTTTGTTTTATTGTTTGGGGGTTTTCTCTCCCAATATATCTACCACTATAAAAGACCTCTGTAGCTGGAACACCTCCTTGAATGAGCTACATCTGTAGGAAAAGAGTATTTATGGTTTTTAAAAATGGTGATCTTTCTAACCCTGTATTGGCTAGATTTTCTGTTGTCAGCAAGTGGAATATTGTTTTCAGTTCTTTGTCTTTAAGTACTGCTCAGGGAGTTGCGTACAGCATAACTGATACATGCAGAAAGATTTCGAATTTTATAGTCTTTAGTGTGCCACACTTACGTGGAATAGATGAGACCAGGAAAGATATTTTCCTTTGAGAATGATAGAGATCAGTGCCCGAATGTTTACACCTCCTAAACCTTTCTTGCAGTGTGTTTTCATACCAAGCCAGTTATATAGCCAACATGTTGTTATGGAATAATATTTTAGGACAGAAAAGACCATTTCAGTTATTTTGTTAATACAGTTTTAATACAATCTAGATTTATGTATGCTATTTTACTTATACAATTCTAAAGGTACTTTGGGACAAGAGACACTGTGCAATCGTTTCTTACCCAATAAGTGCATTGATGTTTACCACATAAAGACCTCATAGTTCTGCTAACAAGCCATAAACCCATACATTGCCACACAGTTGTTCTCAGTAGATAATGTGCTTAAGGGAAATAAAGTATAGCATCTGAGTGTAGGGAGCAAATGATGCCTCCTCTTCTTAAAGCATTTTGGTTTCCTGACAAAAGCCATTCCTTTACTCCACTGTCAGGAAGCATGTAAAGATTTGTCAGGGTATGAGAAGAGAAAAAACATGGTTTACTAATTAACAAAATCCAGTGCCCACATTAAGAAAATTTTCTTAGATACTTGGATGCATTGCCTGCGTGTGTGCTAGACCATAAGAGGATTTGTGTGTGTACATACAAAGTCTCTCTTTCCCTACATAATATCATAGTATCTGAATTGCATAAGAATTTCCATGCAAATAATTTCAGTGCCTTTTACATACATCAGAGTCATACACTGTTTTCAAATGCTCCCTTCAAGGGCAAGGGCAATAAAGAATTCAAAGGCAAGTTTAGCTAAGCCCTGTGCTGTGAAGGATGGAAAATGGAGTCTTTCGTATACAGTTGTGTTTTTCCTTTAGTTACCTGTTGTCATATGTATGTCCCAAAGAGAATCAATATGACACCCTGGCAGGATTAAAGAATCCAGAATAGGATGTCGATACACTAAAAGTGCATTTATAAAGTCTAGGATGACTGAAAGAAAATAAAGCAAGGTAGAAAGGACTTAGTAGGTACCCACAGAACCCACAGTATTAAATACAAATCCATGTACTGTCACACAAATAGAAGGACTTGCCCAAGTCCTGTAAGTGTTTTTTTCACATTGAGCTGAGATGATATAGATAAGTAACTATTAATGAATTACTAATAATTCATATTATTGGCGAAGAAACAAAACAATTAACTTGGTATTTCATAAACCAGAAACAGAGGCTCTTTTTCTAGAGGAGGAAAGAATAAGTAAGCATCTTCTGTCAAGTCAGACCACGCTATACCATATCACCAAATAATTCATCAGGGCTTTTGCCTCTCCTTCTTTAAATGTTCCCACACTTTGGGGTAGCAAATAATATTATACTTGAGACTGCTTTAAGTGATTTCTAGGTGTCATTATATATTTACTTTAAAATTACAGTTACGGCAAAGCACCCTGTAGTGGCTAAGATTTTAGGTGGTTCAAAACTGATAGAGCAAACAGAACTAGGTGAAAGAATTGAAGTATGGAATGATAGAATGCACTGAATCGGGATTTTATGTATTTAATGCTTTATAGAGAATGCTTTGCAGTGATAAAGCATAATGGTCTAATGTGTGCTTTAGGTTCATAATTGACAGCTTTAATATTCTAGAAGTTAGGTGGAGTTAAAGCACTGAATTTTCAGTGCAGCTCTCCCTAGTACTGAAAAGTAGGTGCACACAAAAAATAATTTGTTCTCATTTACCTTGTCTATTAAGTTTAATGATGAAGATGATTGTGGATTTTTAGTTTACAGGAGTTACAGTTACTTCTGTTTTTCTGCACTAGACATGGATTCCTAAGTTTGTTTTTTTACCCCATCTTGGAAATGAGTTGTAAAAAACAAGAACCTACTTTGTGTATTTATGACCAATTCTCAAAGTTCCAGTAATAAGATTCTCTGCTGAAAAAGGATGAACTTGAATGTTCTGCTTTCCCAATATCATCCCCAGATGAGCCGTAGATCAGTGAAGGACCATATCTTTGTAATTCCACAGTGCTCAGTGTTCCTACTTCTGTTTTCTGAAGTGTTTGACCCATGTTTCTTCAATTAATGTCTGTATTTCTTAATTGCATTTTTGCAATTTCATCCATTTCCTAGCTAATATCTTCTGATCTATTTTTAAGATCCTTGTACTCTTCCCACACCCATTTTTTTCTCTTGAATGGCCGTGCCTGTATGAGCAGTGTTCAGCAACTTACCAGTGCTGTGCTTGCAGACTTAGTGAACTTAGTCAAAATCACAGCAGTTCCAAACCCTGTAGTTTCTAATTCTGTTACAGTTGTGTACTGGCTGCTCCTTAGTATTGCTCTTTTAAATTTCTTGTCTTTTTCAAAGCAAGTGTATACGTAAGAATCACTTTAAAATATTTCTATCTTCCTTAAGCACATGTTAAAAATTGTGGAGTTTTGAGTATAACAGCTTTGTTTCATATTATGGCCATACAATTATTTTCTTGCCAAGTTTGCATCAGTCAAACATTTAGTGATGTGTGTCCTTCAGTAACAATGAAATTCAGTTATGACCAATGATGATTTACATTTAATTTTCATAAATTTTCATACTGAATTTATGATAATTTGAAAATAAATTATTTGGAACTTATTGCAATGGAATAACTCACTTGCTTTTCACTAACAAGTGAAAAGTACCTTAAAAGTAAGCAGATTTTAAAAGTTGAAATGCTACTAAATATTTAAAGGGCACAATAAATCAATAAACAATTGTACAGTTTCTAAGAGGTGGGATAGGCAAAAATTAATAAATTTGTAAATACATCATGAAGTGCCAGCTCTTCTGTTAGATTTATCTTTTAGTATTTGCTACAGTGGGAGTGATCAGAAAATCAATTAACTGGCCTTCTCATTTGACATTAGCTTATGGAAATTGTTGTGTGTGCTATTCAATGCAGATTCTTCATGAAAAAGCAGAATATATCTTTAATTGAAACATTAACTGATAGGCACGAGTGATTAAAAATAACAGTACACCTCAGATATTTGTGTAACTCACTGGCTCAAATTTAGGGTCATTGGTTTTGTATCACTGCAATAAAGTATGCGGGGTTTAGGGTATTTTGAGTCTTCGTATAATAATATTGCATAGCTTTTTTAAAATAAGCTCAGTATATCCTTGCTAAAGTTTTTTATTAGGAAGTATATAATGTATTTAAAAAAATATCTAATGAAAGCTTAATTGAATCTTATATCTGTGCAGCTTTGAAGTATCTGCAGGTAGGTTTTTTTCCTTTCTGGAAACAGTTCTCATCTTTAAAAACAAAATGAAAGTAGAGATAGGAACAGTGTTTGTTTTAAGAGTAAGTCCAACATGTTAGCATAGTTTTAAACAAACTTTTGAATAGTTTTTAGTCAAATCTATGAACAAGTAAAGACTTCATAATTTTTAATACTTAAATATATGTATTTTATTAGTTCAGGTTACACAGTATTCTGAGAAAGACATTGAATAATAAGATGATTTTGTTCTAACTTAGTGCTATGATTTGTTGTGGAAGGCATTACAGTACTACTACATTAGCTCAAATTCTAAGTTTTTATTTTCATTGATGTGCGTTAATTGCTTAAGACAAGTAATTGAAATTATTCTAAAAATTGTGTAAGATTAAATCAATAATGAAGGACATCATGAATTCTATTTTTCACTTCAGATAATTGAAAACTAAGCTATTCTTCAATTAGGTTTTGGTCCCTTAACCCTTTTGGGCTTGTTTCTGTCTGTGTTCTGAAAATCACAGTTTGCATATTGTTGTTTGTATGTATAAATTCTCCATTTCCTTCTGGAGCAAAACAGGTAATTCTGGAACAGTAAGAAATGTTACTGGATTCCAAGCAATTTTTGCTGCTCAAATGGCTCTATTGAAAATGGAAAGGCTTCAGATTAGTATTTGTTTGAGGTTGCTTTTTGGTCAAAGCTGGAAACATAATGCTGTTATGTAAGAATTGTCACCTGACTGGATACGCACTATGAGAAAAACAGTGTTCTGATAAACAATTTGATTAGGATACTTTTAGAATTATTAAAGTGTTATCCAAAGTTTCAATCTTTGACATGTCCAGTTTCTGTGTTTTCTCCTAATTTTGACCCTCTAGTTGGCAGCATCTTTTGAAGAATTGAGCCTGTGTCATTCGTGTAATTAAACCTATAGCTTGAGTCCTGATTCTGCCTTTCTTAATCACAGAAGTTGTTGTGCTTCATTTTAAAATGCGTGACAGTTAAGTTTGTCATTTTTGTTTTATCAATATAAGCTTCTTTGTCCTTCTTCTGCCTGTGTTACTTGTGCATAGGATTTGAGAGTGAGAGGAGAGGATAATAATGCTATTGAGCCATCAATAAGATGCCTTGTAATCATAGGCCTGTAGCCTCTCACTGCCTAACAGAGAACACTGGAAGCAGATCAGGGACTGTGATGTGAGAAGGAATGTGAGAAATTTAAAATATTTTGAACTTTATTTTCAGATTCAGAAGCTAATCTTAGGGGAGAAGGCAATTGGCTATAAATCAAACAATAAGGTACAAATCATGTGAGTTGTATAAACATTTTTTTAATTTTGCCAGCAATTAATTAAGTGGCACTTATTCCTCATAGGACATGAAGATGCATCCAGGAAACCTAATAGTAGCCACATTATAGACATTCAAATAGTAAATAAGGTGTAGAGTGTGCTGATCTCTTTTCCATTTTCTGCTGGATGTATGAGATTCACTTTATACCAATTTGATGGTTCATTTGGGCTGTGTTTACTCACTAGAAGTTCTGAGTAATGAAAACTAACATGTTGCTTGCTTCTAAATAATGGATTTGGAGGTTTTTTGGCATCTTAAATATGATACAGAAGAGTAATCTAACTGCCCTTTTCCCAAAGAGTATCCTGGAAGCCTACCAAAATGAAGCAAAGTTACAGTGGAGAGTATGTGAATAGCAGCTTCCAGTGTCCTTTTTTTTGCTGTGATTTCTGATTTCTTGTTCTACAGTTGGATCAAATATGTTTGTTAAATATAAAAATGAAAGCATTATTAGGAATCTCAAAACCAAATAGTTGAAAGTCGAGAAGCCCTTAATATCATACAGGAATTTCTGTCTTGATTTGCATGTGCTTATCCTTATCCTCTAATTAACAAATTCTCATTGTGAAATGAGTATTTTCCAAGTTCTGTGCAACTTAGAGAGCTTAGCAGAAGCATATATTTTTTCTTTCACAGTGTGCATATAGCACAAATTTAAATATGTAAATTAACACATCGCGTGAACTTAATGAAACTTTTCCTTTCTGAAAGTTGAACTAGACAATCTATTTTTTCAGTCATAACATTGGATTAATTGTGGAATTCTTTCACCTTTGTCTTACTGCCGTGGCTTTTTTCAAGGGAGTGAAGGAAATGAAGAATTCAATTGAGATGTTGTCATGAGCAGATCCTATACATAAAATAGTATAAAGTAGTACATACATTTCTGATCTGGAAATTTAAGCATCAAATCTTCTTCCCCAGCCATTTTTGACTTGGAGAATGTCCAGAATCCAATCTGTAAGATAGAGTACCTGCACTTAAATTTCAGAGGGCTTTTCCAGAAATGGAATACTGAAGAGCTGTGGCTTTGAATGGAGCTAAAGTATGGAAGTTTCAGGTTGACAGATTTAGATATCCCAAACTTACAGAAACCATTCAGCTTCCTTAAATTTGCCTTAATTCTTTTCTCATTTTTCAAGTCTTGCTGACACACAGTCAGCACAGTCAAATCTGAATGTTCTAATCATCTGATGAACTGATTTTACTAATGACAACTTCAAACCTCACTTGAGTTATATTTGTTCGATGCTGTAAAAGTAATTTTTAGGTTTAGACTCAAATGAAGAATTTCCATGGAAAACTGAATGTGTGGACATTGCAAGTAATTGGTAGGTTAGACTCCCATTTTTAACTGAGCTGTAAGCACACACAATTAATTTCTAGTTTACCAGTGGCACTTCTGAGCTCCATTTCTAGTTTCTATCCAATAAATGTAGTTTCAAAACTTACAAGTAAGTCAGATTGCGGTTCAGGGCACTGTGTGGGATCTTTATTATCCCATTTCTCCAGACAGTAACCCAGAAATAATCTGGTGTGCACTTTGAGGCTGAGCTGAGACGTTGTCAGTGTGGGTGTTAACCTGTATCCCTTTCAAATGCCAGGAATATGTTTCTGAAAGAAGAAAGAAGGAAATTGTCAGTCTTCTCTAGATCATACAAAACTATGTACTTTCTATAGTTTATGTAACTTCTGTTTCCTTTCAATTTGTCCAGATATTATATGGGTTTTCATTTTCTATGACCCTTTCTGTACTGTAGGGCAATTTAGAAGTTAATTTATTTTCAAATTCAGTAATTATTTCTCCGCTTTCTGCTGGGTGCTACTGAAGTTCAAGAGAAAATTAACTTGATGTAGTTTAAAAGTCACTTTGTAAATCAGAAGAATTAACTAGGAACAATACTGCATTTAACTATACTGTCTACATTGCTACTGCAATCTAATATAGAAATTTATGGAGTTGGTATTATAGTGGTTTGAATCCTGTAGTAAAAATGAAATTTGTAATTTAAAAAGGTAATCTGCAATACATTTATATGCTGAATAGCCCTGAATTTGCAGTAACACTTCCAATCTACCTCGGAATAAATTTGAAGAACCTGTCTTCTAACAAAACTGTGCTGTAAGAGTGCAGAAACATATGAAAGAGAAGTGATTGTCTAAGATCGTGAGAACTATCTGACTTTCATTTCTAAAATTCTTCTTGAATATTTTATGCACTGCTTCTGTTGTCCCCTGAACTTAATAACTTAACAGTGTAAGAGATAATTGAGAAAAACAGTCAGGTAATGAATACAGGCCTTTTATTGTGCAATTCGAATATGACTCACTCTTGTGTTCAGTAGTTCTGCAGTCGTACAGTTCTTTGTGGAAAGTGTCAGTCTTTCCAACATCACGCAAAGCTCCCTAGTTCATAGAAAAGATACTGATGTTATCTAAAGAAACATAAATCAATAATCCGCATAACTTATGAACTCTGAGCTAACTTCATGGTGGGGAGGAATTCGAATGTCTAGCAACTCCTCTTACACGAAACAGTAATACTTCTTCATGAAATAAACACGCATTTACAAAATGTACCCACTCTGTACTCTCCAGAGCATTACTGAATAAGTGGCTGAGGCACGGAAGTCAGGCAGACACATTTATATTGTTACATGCCTCGAGTATTTTTCAGTTGCATAGGAAATGTTGCTGGACTTTGTTGCTTTGACTGAGACTATAATTGCCTCACAATGTTTGCTGTGTAAATTCTTACAGTTGAATAATTATCCAGACAAATTAATAATTTGTGTTTATAGGGGTTTTTACATACTGAAAGAAACTGGTCAAGTTTAGAGACCTTCCATGAATTTAGCATCTCACTACTGTCTTCTAAAGTCCACCTTTTTTTGAATTCTTGCCATGAATTCCTTTTCATTTCAGTGAATAAGCTTGAGAAGATTGTGACTTGGTTGTGATGCCCGTGTTTTGTAATAAATGAAGTATTTAATAGGAGAGAACTGTGATTAAAGTTCTGTGAATTTAAAGAACTGTGAAGAAAGTGTACACCTACCAAAAGTTGTTCTGACATATTTATTTAATTGCAGTCAAGCAAAATTAGCAGTGTTGGATCAGTGCAATGAATATTACCGGGGCAGAAGGGGAATTTAAACTGACAACATTCTTCTTGGTCACACTAAGTCACATTCTTTATAGGCTTTAAATATTACGTTATTTACTTAAAAAATTGCTATAAAAAGTTCTGTAGGGAATTTCTTTTTATTTGGAAAACAAATCTTGTTTTTCTAAAAGTGAGTGGAAAACTATGGGGTTTTTTACAGTGTTTTGGAATCCTGAATTTATAAATAGCATTTGGAGAGCTTGAACTCACAGTTTAAAGTATTGTGGAGTTCAAAAAAGATAGTTGGTTGCACTGTAATTAAAAAAAAAAAGTAGTCTCAATGTTGGCACCCCTTATGTGTCGTGGAAAAATGTGTGCCTCACATCTTCAAACAGGAATGAAGAACAACCATTTATGTGAATTTTTTCTTTTTATAAGATCACTTTACAAGTGGTACTGATAGCACTGCATTTTACTCATATTTTTCCTAAGCAGCTACCCAGTTTTTAATTTCTCAGGCTTTGTAAAAGACTCAAACTATCACCAATGAGTATATAATTCATTTTTTTCTTAAAAATATCTAGAAGTACTTTTAACTTGTTTATGCAGGGTACATGTCTGCTAGTGAATAGTTCCAGATTGACAGTACAATACTGTAAATTGCTTACAAAACCATGAAACATTTCTTCTATTTTACTCACCATTTCTGATAAATGGGCTGCCTATATGATTGTTTAAAAGTAATGCTAGCATACTGTGTCTTTTGTGCATTCCACTTTATCTAATAATCTGTGCTTTGTTATTGAGCACAAATGGAAATGTAAATGCTAATTTTAGGAGTACTGTATGTCTTCTTGTATGTTGCCTAGTGATTCTGATTTCATGTTTATTTAAATTACAGCAAACAATTCAGCTGGGTTAGCTCACAGAGCATTTCAATTACATTTAAAATACGACGAAATATAAGAGAGTGCATTGCTTTTTCCATGCTACCTGCTCTTCTTCAATGTGACTTCTTTGTGCCCTGTGATGTTCAAAATAGCGACATCCTCAGAATTTAGGATTTGAGAGCTTGTAGAACAATACTACAGCATGTTTGTCCTTTTGGGTTAAAGGTCTCTCTGTATAGTCTCCTATTGATCAAAATGCAGGAAGAGTACAGCACTTGTAAAAAGCTGTTAAAATAATCCTGCAAGAAGTTAGAAGTTGTTATATTTTCTCTTAATTATTAACGGAGGTAGTATGTACTCTTATTTATTTAAGAGTATGTAGCAGTGCAGGTTGTGTCTGTGGCTTTCAGATGAGTTGCAAGATGCATTTCATGTTCAAACTCAAAATATTTTTTGCCACCTTATATTAGTGTGTTCTATTTGCATTATTCTTACTGTGTCGAAAGAACAACTGGCATGGTTTTTTACTTTGTTACAGAACAGGACAGCAGTTCTGGGAAGCAACACAAGCTTTTTGCACTTGCATTATTTAGATCATATTTCTTTAAAGGGTAAGAGTAACAACTTATTATGAAGTGACAAAATGAGTGGAAAAATAGATTTAAAATTTTTTAGTCGTTTAAGCTCTTCATGGTTTTAGTTGAAGTCAGAGATGGTTGTTAGCTGTGTATATTTATTTTTTCTTTGACATTCATTTTTAAATATATTCCAGCCCATCATTAATAGAATCATAGGATCATTCAAGTTGGAAAAGACCTTCAAGTTCATTGAGTCCAACCATTAATCTAATACTGTGAAGTCCTGCACTAAACCATGTCTGCACGTGCCACATCTACATGTCTTTCCAGTACCTCTGGGGAAGGTGACTCTACCACTTCTCTGGGCAGCCTGTTCTGACGCCTAACCAACCTTTCCGTGAAGAAGTTTTTCCTAATATCTAGTCTGAACCTCCCCTCGCGCAACTTGAGACTATTTTCTTCTCGTCCTCTCACTTGTTCCCTGGGAAAAGAGCCCAACCCCCACCTGGCTACACCCTCCTCTCAGGGAGTTGTAGAGATGATCAGGTCCCCCCTGAGCCTCCTTTTCTCCAGGCTAAACAGCCCCAGCTCCCTCAGCTGCTCCTCATCAGACTTGTGCTCCAGACCCTTCCCCAGCTCCGTTCCCTTCTCTGGACACGCTCCAGCACTTCAAATGCCCTTCCTGGACTGAGGGGCCCAGAACAGGACATAGCACTTGACTGGACTCACCAGTGCCAGAACAGGTCAGGGTGCCTTGATCCTGCTGGCCACAGGATGCCCTTGGCCTTCTTGGCCCCCTGGGCACAGCTGGCTCATGTTCAGCTGCTGTTGACCAGCACCTCCAGGCCCTTTTCCACCAGGCAGCTTTCCAGCCACTCTGCCCCAGCCTGTAGCACTGTGTGGACTTGTAACCATGTGTTAACCATTCTTACTCCTGTGAAATGCTTCAAGATAACAATTTGTCTTCTGGGAATTATAAAAAAAGTCAGATTTTAAAAGACTCAGTTTGTCAATACACTTCAGAACTGGAAAGTAGCTTTTAACATAATTTAAACTTTTCAGGCTTTCTTTTTAGGAAACATTTTTTTCTTCAAATGTCAGTGCAATTTATTTTAGATTATTAAATATGCTCTTCTCCTTTATTGTACTTTCTGCAAAAAGATTAAATCATCCATCTATGTGCATACAGGAAACATAGTTTAAGGACTCCTAAGAGCATACTTTAAGTTCAAGATAGAGCAAGGGAATTCCCACCTTGTTTTCGTGAAAAAGACACTGTATCTTAACTGAGCCTTGGTATGTGATCCAGAACTATCTCTTCCTTGCCTGAATAATTTGAAGTTTTGAAAAAAAGCTAGAGTAGAAATGGCAGTGTTTCATCACTGTATTCCTGTAGAGAAATTATAGAATATGGAGACAATCCATGTGCCCTAAGGATTAAATTTGTTTTTACTAAGTCTATCTAGTTTTTGTGTTTTGATCAGATATCAGTATAGATGAATGACGGAAGGCTTACAAAATGAGCAGAAGTAATACCACCACATGCCATGTTTTAAGAAGTAATGGTAATGAGTGACCACAAGTCAAGAAGGTTTTAATACCAGTACTTATTAAATTGATTGAAAATGTATAGGGGGACATGTAAGGGTATATGCCTGCTATAGTGATACTTAAAAATACAATTTTATTTCTCTGTTAGAAAAATTGTCATAGCAAGTGGTGAGCTTACAAGCCTAGTCACACTTATTAATTATGCTAAATTTTTATTTTTAATTAGAATAGCTCTTTTGAGACTAAATCTTTTATCATTAGGGCATTTGAAACCTATGAGATAAAAAGGAAGAGTTCTTTCAGAATATTATTTACATGATTTTAATTAATGATTATAATCTCCATGGTCATTTTTGAAAAAGAGCACTTAATCCCTTAACCAGTTTTCATGATTTGCATTTTGCAAAAACATGTAAGCCCTGCAGGCTTATTATCTCTGATTTTTTCCAAACCAAACTTATTTTTAGAGAAATTTATTTTGTTCCTGCTCCAAGTCCCTTTTCCTATCATAGCACCTGTTTCTCATGCAGAGTGAACTGATTGGTAGAAAAGTAAAGTTTGCTTCCTTTTGCCAAGACAGAACATAGCCCTTGGCAAGGTTACCTTTGAAAACAGTTTTTCATGCAGAGACTGTATATGAGCAGTATTGCTGTTGCCAAGATCCTCTGACTAATGAAGGGTCGGAGCAAGAGTGTATTCTTTCTCGTTGCTGGCGGCACGTATATGTAGCATTTCTTCTGAGAAAAGGCATTCCACTGTTTCAAACAGAAGCTAGAAGTTTAACCTTCTAGGAGGAAGGTCAGTGTTAGTTTTTATTGATAGCATAGAAGAAAGCAACTGTATAGGAATATGAAAGATAAATTCTGTGGCAAGCTGAAACTCTTTAAAATACAGAGTTTTCAAATGTTTTTTAACAAAAATTAGTTTGAAAACTTTCATGTTTGCAGTGTTACTTCTTTGAATCTCAAAGCAGGATTATACTTTGTGTTCCATATTGATGATTTGGGGAACCGATTCCTAACTAGCAGGGATTAGCATATAGACTGAATTTAAAGGTCAGAACTTCAGGTGCTTACTTACAGATTAATTTTTTTCTGTTTTCCACTTAATGGAAAAATATGTAGCAAAAAAGATCAAGTATTGCTCTTAGTATCAATTGTGTTTAGAAACCAATTAAAATTCCGGTTTTTTCCAATGTGAGGAGCAAATAATCTTTTCTGTGACAGAGAATAAATGCTAGGTATCTTCAGCTCAGATTTTTAAATAAAAGCTTACGGTAAAACTTACTTTAAATGGATAGGCTATAATCTACTTAGAAGCCAAGAATTTCTGATGTAAAATTTTAATGAAATATTGTGTTTCACAGCTATAGTAATATGAAGTATATATTCTAGCAACAAATGAGCAAATGAAAACGAGGTGAGGCAAGTTACTTCAGGTAATCAAATACCTACTCTGTAGATACCCTCAGATACCTAATGAAAGATTTTAGCTCCCAGAAAGTTGTTAAAGAGCTTCCTTTACATTGTCATTCTTAAGAAACCATAGTAGTCCATCATATGCAGTACTCTTCAAGATGAGGTGCTTAGCAGCAGCACTCACAGTGATTAGAATTGGCTGCACATTAACAGCACCTGGACTCCTCTTTTGTATCTGTCTTTTCCCAGACTGTTAACTGACTTCCAGGAAAAATGTCTGTGTCTTGTGTCTCAGATTACACTGGACTGGTTGCAGGAAAATTCTTTTTTTGTCATATCACTATATGTCAGATGCAAGATCTTTTTTTTTGTTTTTGTTGTCCCAAGTATGCATTTCTATACTTCATCTTGATAGAACTTAATGCAGTAACTTATAATTTTTTTTCATAGTACATACATTTTTAATTAAGCAAAACATCCCTGTCATGTATCTTAGCCTTAAATAATAATTATGTTTAGATGCAGAGTAAATGCAACCCTTATTAAGGAGCTGCAAGATGCAGCTTTTCTTTCTTCTAGGTTGTCATTTGTTCTTTCAAAATAAGAAACATCTCTTTTTCTCATAATAAAACCTGTTTAAAACTGTGTAATACCAAGGTCATGGGCTGTCACATTTAGTACTTCATTGAACCATGTACCATTGGTTTGAAACTGTTTCTTCTATATTAACTTGACATGCAAATGCCACTGTGATGGTTTTGGCTGCAATAGTTAATTTTCTTCACAGTAGCTACTATGGGGCTATGATTTCTATAATATTCAATGATTTAGATTTGTGCTGGAGACAATGTTGATGTTACAGGGATAGGTATTTTAGTTGTTGCTGAGCAATGCTTACACAGAGTCAAGGCCTTTTTTGCTTCTCATGTTTTCAGAAAAAATCCAAAACAGCACCCTAATACTTACTATGAGGAAAATCAACTCTATCACAGCCCGAACCAGCACAACCACTGAGTTAAGTGTGTCTAGAGTAATTTTTAAGCTTCCTTTGTGTGCTAGTGATGATCTTTCTAATTAAATTGACCTGGCTTTTGACTAGCAGGATAATTAGTTCATCCTTTCAGTGTTTTTCAGGTAGAATTTACTATATATTTTCAAAATCAATATATTTCCTTGCTTTCTGGTGCAGCAGACATGAAGAGCTTGCTTACAGTGAGGCATATATATCCTATTATGTGTATGAAAGATAAACTGTTGAATCTTGAGCTCAGTATCAGTATCTTGGCTTTCGATTTTAATTGGATGTTTACTCTTGGGGCATGGGGTCAACAAGAACACCACCATAGGAACAACACTGTTTCTTGAGCAAAGTTAATTAGTCTTTCGTGTTTCACTAGGTCACTTCTGAGTAATTGTAGTGTAAATTGGACCCGTTGCTACAGCTGTGATAAACAAGGCACCACCCACTATTGTACAACATAGTATGTACCACATGCTTAATAATTCTCAAACCTTAATGCTACAACCAGTAAAATCTCTACATTTATGCAATGATGAGTTGATTCCATAGTTCCAGTTATTGAACTAGCTATTAAATGCTGTTACTAATGCTGTTACTAATGCTGTTATTAAATGTTTATGGTGATAGTTTTGTATTTTCACTAAATTCTTCATACTGAGTACACTACACAAGTTTTTGTCAATCTGAAATGCCAATAACTATCGAAAAGCTATTTCCTCTCAACCCTACTTAACAATAATAAGCATATGCAATCCTAACAGGGGAGCAGAAGGATGAGAAAATCTTTTGGAAACTGGATACTTTGTTACTTTGGTACAATGCACAAATCACTTACTTTTATGACTTTGTCATTTTCCCTCTAGCAGCTTGAGGTATGAAAATCTCAGGTTCAAACAGCAACTAGTTTGTCAATGATTTAAGAAAACCTTAGAGAGATTTGGACTACAACCACTGAAATCACTCAAGTAATTACTCAGCTCATGAGGAATTCTTTATGTAAGACTGGTAAAAATCAGTTCTTTTATTTACAAATCACTTCTGGATGCTCTTCTGACAAATTCAAAACTCGTAGCTTTCACAGTTTCATTACATTGTACTGTAGATGTGTGCATGAGCTCAGTCTTTCAGCTCTTCACTGAAGTAAGTGATCTTATTTAACTCTAACACAACTGAAAAACACAAGCAGCAGAAAAAAACCTATAATTATTTGGTTCCTTATTTCACGCTTTAAAATATAGAAGCAACACTTGTAGCACTTTCTTCTTTTACATATTTTAAACTTTTCTGCATGCTCATTTTACATAATACATTTGATAAACAAGGCAAACAGTTAACATGAAGCTTGCAATGGTAAGGTCATTGTTCTGAATTTAGTGCAGAATCATGAAAAGTCTATGTCACAGGTGTCTGTGGGAATCACCTGGCCCTTCCCTTGTCTTCATAGGGTGACCTTACAAGATTTTGTAGAACGAAATGGCTCACTGCCACAACTTTTCAGGTAGTTTTTCATACTTCAGCATCACAGCACTATGCTGGTCTTCTTCAGCCCACTGAAGTTGCACTTCTGTATAAGAAAAAATGTAGCATATCCTAATGCACTCTTCACAGCACCTCTGGTGTAGCTTATTGTGTTGTTTCCTCAAAATCTGTTGAGAGCAGTCATCAGTGTCTTCTCCCTGCAGCTATTTTTAGCTTGAATTAATGAAAAAATCTGAGGGACAGGGTCAGGGACAAACTGAAATAGCTACAGTAGTCAATCAGAAGAGAGCAGTTGAGGCCTGTAGGCTGCAGGAACTTGGGACCTGCAGCTGCAGTTTATGAGCAGGCAGAAATAAGTGTGAAGTTAATGCAAGTGCTGGATATTTTGCACTGGATAGCAGGGAGTGAAAAGCAGGGTAAAAGAGGTTTAGGAGTAGTAACCATGGGGTGAGGCTGGTTTTTTGGCACTGACCTGATCTAGGAAATTCTTCTGAAGGCAGAGTCAGACCAAGGGGTTGGAAGGATTTGGGAGCTCAAATAAATACTCCTGTGGTCAGTTCCTTGCTAAAGAGGTTAGGTGAAATGAACAGCAGAGTCACTTATTTGAGCTGTACTCATTTGTGTCTCTGCCTTAAGTGCAAGACATTCTGCTGGCCTGTTAACACTGCATGAAAAAACTTGCCTACCTGTCATTTTTAACTTGTGATGTGGAATGAAAGGCTCTAAAATAATCCTACATAATAGTAATCTAGATGCTCACTCAGTATATTCTCAGACATAAGAGTACATAAAAGAAAAGATTATTGCCATTTGAATTTCTGTTGGAAGACAAAAAAAGAACTGCTTACAATGGTTTCCTATTTTATGCCTTACTATATTACTTGCCTCTTGTGTACCTCACATTTTTCTGTTGAATTCTCTTATCCTTCCTCTTCTTCTTCCAAACCTTGTGCTAGAGCAACATAAGTAGTTTAAAAAACCAAAAGCAATGCAACAAAAACCACAAAACCACAAACATGGAGGTGCTTCTACATGTTCTGTGATTTTTCTGAGCACATTGCGGTGGTTATGGAAGTGTTTTACAAATGTCAGGTGGTGGAGGTCAGACTAATGAAACCTCTTCGGAAGCAGCATAATGGGAAAGGGTCCGGACCACAAGTCTGATGAGGAGTGGCTGAGGGAGCTGGGGGGGCTCAGCCTGGAGAAAAGGAGGCTCAGGGGGGACCTTCGTGCTGTCAGGAAGGTGCAGCCAGGTGGAGTTCTCCCAGGTAACGAGTGACAGACAGGGGAAAATAGCCTCAAGTTGAGGCAGAGGGGACTTAGATTGGATACTAGGAAAAATTTTTTCAGGATTTGTTAGGCATGGGAGTAGGCTGCCCAGGGCAGTGGTAAAATCACCATCCCTGAGGGGTTTAAAAGATGTGTAGATGTGGCACTTGTGGACATGGTTTAGTGGTGGACCTGGCAGTGTTGGGTTAATGTTTGGCCTTGATGATCTTGAAGGATGTTTTTCAACCGAAGTGATTCTGTGTTCTATATTATCAGTGAAAAATCAGCAACCAGTAGCCTAACTTAGTATGATGGTGAACCTTAAATAACGAAAAATGTGACATTTTATTCAAGTTAGCAGAAAGTTTTTGATGGGGCTGATCTCACTAATGGAATCTGTATGAAATAATTATTAAATAACTGTGTGAGATGGCTAGAAAGCTCCTTTGATTCCAGCATTAGGGAAGTGTCATAAATTTACATTTCTCTAAGAAAGCCATTATTCATCTTTAACATAGCATGTGTGTTAATGCATTTTCTTTTTCGTGTAGAAGTAAATATAATAATTATCTCCTAAATAATAAAAGAAGTATTTTTTTCAGTTAAGAGATTGTAGAGAATTGGTTTTTCCCCACAAGTTGACTCGTAGCAAACTTTCTATGCATTTCTAGGCATGCAAACTTTCTGGCATTTCTCAGACTGACACAGAGCACTCAGTGATTATTTTGCTAGGGTTCTGTGAGAGTGGCAAAACGAAAAAATTCCTATAATACTTAATCTGTATTTAATTGCTTTGAGAAGTAAAATGCTGTTTGGATCTTAATTTAAAAATACCTATATAGGAGAAAATTCCACCTCAGTCTTATGATAACACTTTTTTTTAAAATAGGCTTGTTTACAGGAGGCTTTTTTTTCCTCATGCACCTAGATAACAACCAGTTGTTTTTAAGTGGAAATTGTTAGTTATTGAAAGGTTTCTGCCATTAAATAATACAGGATTGTAACAAGTGGGTGTCATTCTACTTGGATTTAGAGGCCCTTAATGTTATGAAAAGGATGTCCTCAGGATGTTTTACATATATCAAAGCATGGAATTAAATTATAAATCAAATGAAACCAATTTGTGTGTCTTAGTCACACAGTAAAACTGATCTGTCCAACAAACCAGTCAATATGGCTGAACAATGGTACAGTAAGTGGTTTCTAACTAAGTTATACATGTGTTTCAAACAGTAACTCAGTTATAGCATAATATTTTTCTGTGCTGTTATTTAAGATAATGCAAGTTCCATCTTGTTAAACTTTGTGAAATTAGGAATTAGAGATTACAGAGGCTGGATTTTAAAACTTTGTTTAATGGAAAATTTGGACTGTTCTTCAGTTTAAAGACAGCATGAAGGATTAAAAGTGTGTCTACATATTTAAACACTGTATATTCTTGTATGTTTGTATAAAAGCAGAAATTTAAGACAATGGCTGGTAGACTGCCAGTTGTTCAATATATTTCTGCTAACCTGTTTTCAGAAGGAACCTTTTCTTTTGTCTATTGATGGCAGCATCTCTGCCAGAGAAGTTGCTTCCCAGGTAGACAGCAGGACCACTAGTGAGGCAGGAGAGAATGTTCCAGAGCTGTACAACAGTGCTGCAGTCTATGTGAACGAGGCTCCTGCTGCTGCAGGTGCAGAACAGGGCTCCATCCTGCAGCAGTCATGATACAGCACCCTGGGGGCCTTTGTGAGCTGCTTTTGGCACAGCAGTGGGACACTGCCATGGAGTGGTTGTCACAGTGATGCTGCACTGTCATGCTCGTGGTGAGGGTGCAAGGGAGAGGCTGATGGGAGTGAAGTGGTACACTCAACAAGGATAGTGAGTTTTACCTGGAGGTGTAAATGTGTCATCACTTTCTTTTCCTTTCCAGAAACACATTTGCTTACCTACAAAGCAAATACAGTTTTTCATACTGTTACTTTATACTGCTTTTATCTTTATTATTAGTCTTAAAGATCATGCAGAGGTCGGGTATTAGACCCACGAAGCATAAAATTTGAATGGTGAATCTGATAGATAGGTTAGGATAAAATGCACAGAAGAACAGCAGAGCACAGAATGATTCAAATAACTTCAAGGTGCTAAATAATTCTAGCATCGTCTAGTGTAACAATGTGTATGTGCTTGTGAGGAGGCAAAACATATTTCAGCTAGGCTGTAAGAATTTATATTGAGCTTGTAATGGAGAGTATCAAGTTCAGTGAAGTTGTTAGTGAGTGAAGAGAGGTATCCCAAGGAACTGTCAGTGTAGGCAGGGACATTGGTCCTTTAGTCACAGGTGTACCAGCCTCCCCTTTACCAGTGCTTCAGAGCTTTTTTTCCAGTCTCCCTGCCCTCCTTTCCTCCACTTTGTAATGAGTTTCTCCTAATAGCTCCTGCTTGTGAGAGACCCACCCCAGGTCAGTGTCTTCCTTTTATCCCTCTTGAAAGCTTCAAGGGCTAAAGCCTTGCCTTGAAGGTAGTGCACACTGAACCTCTTCGTGGGTTGTGGTGTTCATGCTACAGAACTAGCAACAAGCAGACAAAAAAAACCAAAACAACAAACTTTTGAAAATTATAGTAAATGGGGTGATAGAGAGCAGAATGACTGTGTTTATTGTTATTGAGTACCATAGCTGCACAGTACTAAACATAATATAATTATGGAAGTCTTAATGTGATATTAACTAAGTAGTGTCATTTGTTTTGTGTTCAGAAACCCCTTCAGAGACATTGTCTTCAAACTTCTAAACTTCCATATGCAGTGCAGATGAAGAGAAAAATAAATACAAAAATAATTTATTTCTATAGTTATGACATTTATAATGCTTCACGTATACCTGGGACTTCCATACCACCATGCCTAAGAATATCACACAGATGTGTAAGAATTAAAAAAAGGAAAAATGGAGTAATACCCTTTTCTCTGACTGAAGGCAATGTTACCATTAAGAGAATCTGCCCCAAAGATTGCGCAGGTTTCTCAGATATGCCATGTGACTTAGTTCCATTAATAGTTGAACAATAGTTCCATTTTGTGTTGAACATGTTTCTGTAGAACAGTAAAATACTGGTTTTAACTCTGGTTTCATTGGGATTGACTTTTCATCGCCAGACCAGAGTTAATGTTAAAAATAATATTGGTCAAAGGCCACCTCATGGTCTCTTCTCTTAATTATATATCTGGTGCGCCAACTTACCCTTTTAGCATGTAAGTTGCTGAATGGTTACCTCTGTCTAAAATATTAATCAGATAACTCACTTCTAACCCTCTACTAGCAACACAATGGTCAGTCTCCTTTGATGAAATATAAAATTAAAACCATTACTCAAGACAGAGCTGTAATAACACCATGTATCATTTGACATAAAGTGCTCAAACTTTGTAAAGTGCAGAAGTAATATCCCTCCCTCTTTGGTCTTCATTTAACAATTGTGTGCTTTCACAGGCTTTTGAAGAGAACATTTTAGACAGTGGAAGTGCCTGGAAATCAAATCTTTATTAAATATTTATGGAGGAGGACACCTAATGACTTCTAGGGGACCCTACAAAGAGATTCAGTATCCATTGAGTGCACTTATCATTGTTTGTTGCTGCTATGATTGTTGATATTAAATATTTAAGTGGTGGCAATTTGCTCAAAGCTGTACAAGGCAGAAAAGCTCCAACGTTATTCCAGCCCTTAAAAACTTTATCTCAATCAAACAAATGTAAAGTACACTAACTCACTCTGGAACACACTTCTGGAAAGCAGACCTGGTTACTGAGGAGAGCACCTTTTCATGTTGCCTCTGCTTTCCCTCTGCCATCCTCACTCACGTCTTGCAACAGCAGGAGTTGCTGCAGGAGGTGGGTGCTTCCTGTTGGGGAAGGAGTAAGCAAAGGCCACTGATTGCTTCCTCACCTTTACAATAACTGCAGGGACACCTATTTGGCTATTTTCATTTCCCCTGTGACATCTTGGTAGGAAAGATGGGAAGGGGCACTGTTACCATCTCCTGAAAGAGATGTCCCATGTACCCAAAGGCTTCACTGATCTAAGACAAGTCACAGCAAAAGAAGTTGTGGCCAGAGTTCTTCGTGCAATAGATGAAAACAAAAGAGATTGGCTGCTTGGCATACAGGTACAGAATTGTCATTACATACAGGAAGTACAGGAAAGTCTGGTGGGAACTGAAGAAAAGAGATACAAAAAAGGCGTAGTACCCAATGCCACTGATGAAAAAAGGGATGTTATTTTTCAGAGCTGTTCCAACATCTATGCTAAGTAGATCCTCATAACGTATTTAAAAGACAAAGCAGACAAAAATGATAAGGAGAAGGGTTGTCTGGAAGGACAATACAATTTGACAGAAGGTGGCAGTTTGTAGCATGTGTTGGGAGTGGTACCAAACAAGCAACTAGACATTTTAACAGTTTGCGTGGATAGAGACAGAGACAGGACAACACTGAATTGAAACCTCTGACCTTAAATAATGAAGAAGTCATGCAGAATAAGGTATCTCGCTTGAATAATACTTGTGTAGATTCAAACTTCTGTTTTGCAAAGGAAACCAGCATAGGAGAATAAAAAAGAGTGCAGAAGGAAGTTTGAGAATCATCAGCAGTTACCCACAAACAGAGGATATAATAATAGTTAGAAATGGGAACCACCATAAATAAAATTAGAAGAAAGAAAAGGCATTAAAATACTAGATCACTAAAAGCCGAAGCTGACAGGTGTTCAAAACCTTTGGAGAAAAAAGTGACTGAGAACAAAGTGGCCTGAAGGATTTTCTAGGATGGGGAAACAAGAGCCTGTGAGAGCACTTCATTTGAACTGAGCTGGAAACAAGGCATGCTAAATTGAATTGCAAGCAGTAGCAGATAAGGAGGTGGATATGTGTGCATTATTCTTGTATGTAGCTCCTCCAGGCTGTGTTCATTCCAAGTTATGATGAACTCAAACCATTGTGTATAATAGATCTTTATATTAATTAGGAATTGATTATGGTTTATTAGCACAGTCCTGATTTGTGACTCAGCTGCAATGGTATTAATGGATCTCTGTGTGTTGTTTAATGTATATGTGTCAGTTGACAAAAGAAAGACTTTAACTAAACTAGTAAAACATTTGCAATTTGATGCAGTTTTGACCATTATCTGATTTTTAAATACTCTTTAAAAATAGAAAGCTTTAACTTTTTAGCACCAGTGCCTTCCTGTTTCAGTTTGTCATTTCCAGGTAATTTAATGTTAAAGAATGTTTGCTTCTTTAAAAAAAAACCACTTATTTTTCATATTCCTTTAGTTTGTAAAGGAGAACAGCATCCACAGATTTGAACTCTTTTGTGAATTAAAGCAATGTAAGGTTTTTCAGATGTTAAATGCATTTTAAAATGAATATGTTGCACTTCAGTAAAGTTTACAAAACTGCTTTTGCTCCCAAGTGTCATTTTGCATAATAAGGAAGGGAAGGCAGAAAGCAGTTACTGAGTTTCTAGTGGTTAGATTAGAAGTCTTTATGAAAAATACAGGATCATAAAAATGTAAACCCAGAAGACCAATAATTTACTTTAAATTCACTCTCTGTCTGAGGCAGTTGTGTGTATTAGGACATGATTCAGCACAAAACCATGTCTAACCTCTTACACCATGCTGCTTCCTAGGAAACCTGTTTTAGCATTGAAGTGTACTGACAGTAAGGTGGGGGAACACAAGAAAAGCAGTGTTTATTACAAATAATTTCTTCCAGAGATTGTGGAGAACAATATATTGGTGTCTTTTTTAATAGCTCCATTTAACCCATAGGAAATCTTTTATATGTTTTGATCTTAGCCATTGTATCAGATCACCTAATCCCAGTACCTTCTACCTGTCGTTCAGTTGCTAAAAACTTATCTAGAGCTGATTTTGTCCGCTTTGGAAATGGGTCTCCTGAGCTGCAAGCAGAAGGCAGTGTGAAGCATCTCAGTAATAGAAATCATCTTGTGCCTGAATGAGGTTCACTTGCATTGTGCTGTTGGCTCTTGGATAGTCTGTAATAAGTTGAAATATTTTACCAGTCTTTGTTCTGCTCGCTTTTATCTTTACTAAAGCAGGAACAAAATCTCTTTTCATTTTCTTCTCTTTAGCCTGGAGAGGAGTCTAAATTTGTATATTTAGAAAAAAAACAGATGTTGAAATTGCAGTTTGGTTTTATATTATAGTTACGTGGGTAATGAATTATTGTTAATTATTGCAAGCTTGCCAATGAGTTGCTAAGTACTTCTGAGCATGTTATGAGTTACAGGAAAAGTGAGAAAATAATATTTAAAGTTTTTTGTCATGTGTAAAATACAAAGTATACCTCCATGACCAAAAAGGAGAAGGATCTGATTAATACATGTTTTGTTGTCAGTTGCATGTGCGGGGATGTGTTAAAGTAATTTTTGGAAAACCAATGTAGGGGAGCAGGACAACTGTCTAAGTAGTTTGTAATCAGACATCTTGAGTCACATGGCTGTTAATAGTATATTAAATCTATTAAATGTGTGCTGCTACTATAGCTGTCAGCCTTTCCCTTTCCATTTTCCTAGCACACAGACTCTTTCCCTCCCTCCCTCTCTCCTCCCTCTCACTCTCATCCCTGTCCTCTGCCTTCACCTTTCTATTTTCTTCCCCTTTCTCTCCCCTGTGCTCTGTTTTTCCCCTTTTGCTACACACTCAGCAGTACAGCAGTGATTTTCAGCACCTTGGTTATCAGAAAGTGGAAGGAATCTGAAAGAACTTCTGCTGGCCTTTTAGTATTTACAATATGAAATGCAAATAGTTCTCCTTACAAATAAATTACCAGGAGAAACAAAAACTACTGAAAATCTACTCTTGTTACTCTTGTTTTTAAATTACTGCATTTAAATAAAACTAAGAGGTTGAGGTCAGAGCTGAGTTAGGATGGAAAAATTGAAAAAACAATTTGATTGTCCAACTCTGATAAGAGCTCAGAGTTCTACTAAGGCAAAGTCATCATGCCCAAGATCATCAGCAGAACAGCCAACATGGTACACTTTCTCATCAGATAATGCCAGTTCAGGCTTATCAAAATCAAATTAGTAAGCAGGAAGCCAGGATTCAAACACTGTTGGTTGCATTTGTACTTTTAGTTCCTCACCTGATGTTTCTCTTCGGGTACTACGCATCAAAGCATGACAATTTGTAACTAACTGTTGGAGAAGTCTATATTTATATGACACAGTGCAGTGCTCCAGGTAAGCAGGGGATATCCTGCATTACTGCAGCCCTCCACCGTGGCAGATTGTCCTCCTGAGGGGCCTTATCTACATCTGCACAGCACTTCATTGTGCTGAGCAGCTGGTACCTTAATTCTGTTTGTTATTTTGTGAGTTAGGAAGATGTATCTATACATACCAAAGTATTCACGTAACTCAACGTACACTTAATTGCATTCTTATTGTTTACATTTCATTAGAACATTATTAGGTTAAAGCTCGAGGGCTTTTTTATTTACTGGTAGTGTGTGGGAAGCTGCATTTAGATGAACATTGGATTTAGTTAAAATGCACAAACCAGCATTTTCTGATCTTTTTTAACATGTTTAATAGCTTATAGTAATTTTAGCTCTTCATTTATATCAGATATTCACAGTCAATTTTAAGTAGTTTTATTTCTAATACAAATGTGCATATAATTACATTTTAAATAAATCAGACAAAATAATTTGAGTGTGTGTTTGAATGTGATTGAATATCTACATTTCTCTTTAAATGCATTTTAACATTCAAACAAAATCTCCTCTTCCCCAGGCTGAAAAATACAATTGATAGAATTATTCATCCCAAATTGAGGAACATTGTGTAATAAAAAGTTGCATGATGCATTGAGATTGTTTTCCCTGCAGCCACTATATATAAACTTAAAATTATTTAGATTTCTTAGAGAATATGTTTTCTGCAACTATGAAGGGGACAAAACTGCCTTTTAAGCAAGATTTGAACCAGTTGACTCTGAGGTTATTAGTTACCACTAGAAGTACTGTATTCTCTGGGGTGCTCATGGCGTGTGAAAGAAATATACAAAAGAGCAAGGATGGTTTTATGAAGAGGTGTGAAATCTGAGACAGTTTATGGTTAACATTTTAATGATGGAAGTTGCAAAATCAGATATTTAGTTATGTTCGGTCCTCAACAAGTTATGAAGACCTGTGGAGTTCCTTGGAGAAAATTACACTAAGAAACAGCAAGTTCTTTCATAACGTTCTTGAGGCAAGTCAGATTTACTTCTTGTTGTAAAAATTTTTCTATATTATTGATGCTCCAGGTACTCCATTTGATATTGGCGCTGTGTCAGGTTATTGCCTTGTCTTCTGTTTCTGTTTTTCTGATTTGCAGCATTGGAAAGCCTGTGGTGAGGCAATTCTTGCTGTGTATTGCTGCCCATAAATGTTTTTGGTAATCATGAATTTAAACACTGAAATAGGTATGGAAGAGGTACTTTATTGTTACTGCCATGGATGTCTGGGATTGTTAGAGGTCAGGTAAATTGCTGAAATTAGTAGGTGTGTGTGTTTTCTTTCCTGTACTGGTGATGGGAGATTGTGGATTCATCTGCAAATCACGCCAGTGGAAGGACAGGGAACAACTTGGATGTGGTTATGTCCCTCCAACTCTTGTTTTGGAGATTAATGAGAAAGTGCTCATGATCCTTAGAAAACTTCTTGTGCATTGCTCTGTGTTACGATGCATGCTTTTCAGTATTAAACATGTCATGAATAAACAAACAAACATGGACTGTGGTGATTTCAGTATGAATGATTTTACTGTGGTTTGAATGAAATGCGAGCACACATGACAGAGATGGGGTCTGTGCAAAAGGGAAGCTGGATATAGAAGCATGTAGAAGGTA
>VZRJ01005446.1:0-54702 GCA_013397565.1 Ptilonorhynchus violaceus
GCTTTTTAATTACAACAGTGAAAATCCAGGGTTCCAACACTACCTTTTTTTCTTTTTTAGTCCATTATTTTTTATTTGCACCTTATGGCACTGCTGAATCTGGGTTTTATGTACTTTTACGTACAAAGTCTTTCCAAACCAATTGTTGTTTCCTCAATTCCAAACTCACCATACACAAGAAAAAATAATTTTGTTAATATTATGGGATTGAATAAGGAATAAAGAATGAAGTACAGAAGACTTATTTTCAGAACAAGAGTATTTGAAGCACATATTTTTATTTCTTTATATCATACTAATGTTTGTAACAGTCCTGTTTCTACGTACAGTGATATTAGTTGCATTGTCATACATGTGAGTAATTCTCACAATTCTCAGTTGAACTGGTACCCAACTAATGTATGGTAGAACGAAGCAAATAAATCCTAGTAAACTCATATAAATTACTACTTGTAATTTATAATTTGTATGCAGTCAACAAGGAAAATTAATACTTATTTATCAAATCTGATTAGATGCCTCATGTCTGTAATTAAAGTTAAGTGTTTTGGATTTTAAATTTGCACTCTTGTTAATTTTAAGAACCATTTTACAAGAAGGATATAAGATGGCCTGTGAACTTTGAGTATTCTCCAGGGTCTTCACAGAGATAGGAAACTTTTGCTTGAGATTTTGGATCAGATCACCTCCACCATCCATCTGCTTCAGAGTAAATGGACATACATGCTTAATTTGGGTGTCAAACCATAATAATTCTTCGTGGATTAAGCCCAGCATGCAGCTCAGCCCCACACAGCCACTCACTCACTCTCCCACAGTGGGACCGGAGAGAAGGGGAAGGGTAGCAACAAGAAAACTTCGGGATCAGGATAAAGACACTTGAGTAGGGAAAGCAAAAGCCATTCACAAACAAAGCAAAATGAGGCATTCATTCACCACTTCCCACTGGCAGGCAGGTGAGAAAGAGAAAAGCACTCTTCAGCAATGCCTAAAACATCCCTCTGTTATCAAAACTGCTTTGGTCACAAATCCAAAACACAAGACCATATGAGCTGCTACGAAAAATATTAACTCATCACAGCCAGAAAACAGCAGAGCGTTTAACCAAGTTATATTGGCATGAGCAGCCTGGTATTTTACAGGACCTGCAGCAGACCTAGACTCTTTTTGGACAGTCTCCAAAACCCTGTCTGGATACTCTTGGCACCTCACATGATGCTAGGTATTTATAACCAGGCAATAAATTTGTTGCAGGTCCTTAATCATTACAGTTTACAGCACAGCACTCTATCCTGCTTACATGTTGATCCTTAAGAACCACTGAATACAGGCCTAGGATAAGTACTTATGAAAGTCAGCATGAGTCTTACCCTTCAAATGGAACAGCCTTTTGCCAGACTAGAAGTCTAGCTTCAACAGCTTATTAGAAATAATTGCATGCACTTTACTGCTTGGTTCAAAGAGTATTAACATTTTTTCAAGTGCTTTTAGTTATGAGATTTTTGTAAACAGTGACTTAAAAAACGTAATGTGAAATTTGCCCAGCTTGATGAAAGCAATTTAAAAAATCCCTTACGGAAGTCATCAACTTAGATTTTTAATTGTGTAGAAAGCTTCTTATCTATAGAGATAATTATACAAATATTAATATGATTGAAAACCAACTTCAGATCTTCAACCAGATTTTTGTAGTGTTCCGGTGTAAGTCACAGTCCTGTAAAGCTCTAAACAGAATTAGCAGCCTCACTTTTTTATGGTTAGCTCATCACATCTATATAATGGGAAATTGATAGTGTCAACACAATGGCAATTAAATGTCTTTACTCGTGTTAGAACAGAAATCAATGGAGTTACTTCAGGGCGCCACTGCAAGGCCCGACCAGAGAGCAGGAATCCTTAGTCATGCCAAAATGTTTGTATTGTTTCTGAGATTTAATGTAACATCCACGTTGTTGTCCTGAGCTATATGGATGAATCAACACACTGGACACTAGTTCAGACAGCTTTATGCCATATTCAATTCCTCAGGTGACAAGCACAGGTTATCAAAACAGTGTTGATCAGCACAACTTGGTTAACTGGAAATACTTACAGATACAGTGAAAAATTAGAGTAGATGTCACTAAACTGTTACCATGTAGAGTAACCAACCATTTTATATAAGAATGTATATCTGTATGTGTAAGTGTACATATAGCTAAAATACAGGTCAAAGCACAAATGTTCCATCAACAACACTCATAGCCATGGTCATGACAGCTTGCCATCGGAAGTGACCTTGAGCTCAGGTCAGAATTTATGCAAATTTTGTTGAACTACCACGGAAACAAGTTTCAGTGTACAATAGAGGATAGCATTGGTCCCCATGCCAAGTCAACCTGCTTACACCTTAACTTTGAACACCACTCAACCGTACAGAGGTGCCATTTAGAGCCCTGCCCTGCAGCACACCAGCTGTAAACCAGAGTTTGGTGTCATCCACAAACTTAATAAAGGTGCATTCTCTCACCTTGTCTGGACTATTGATCAAAACATGGAACAGGATAGCCCTGAAGGTAAATCTCAGAGGAACTCCACTTGCAATTGACCTCCAGGTAAAGTACAAACCCTGTCCTTTAGGTTCAATCATCCAGCCAGCACTCTACCAAGCTACTAATCCACCTGTCTACACAGTAACACCTCACTTTCAATACAGTGAAGCTCTAATGCTCTGGTAAGCAGGGTTAAAAGCTTTTTCACTCCTGGCACAAAATAGCCACCACTCTCCCTACATCCATAAACCCAGCTGCAAACGCTAATCTTGTAATAAAGGGCAGTCAGGCTAGTCAAGATTGATTTACCCTTGGTAAAATCATGCTGACCATTACCCACCACCTTCACATGGCCTGTATGTGTTTTATTCACACCATGGTATTACCAGTGCTGAAGTGTGATCAGTCTCTACCTGGAGTTCCACTGACATTTCCACTAACCCTTTAAGATGAGAGCAGTATCTGTCTGTCTGTTTTCAGTCATCAAGTACCTCTCCTATCCTCCATGACCATCTGTAGGTGACAGCAAACACCTACACAATGACATCAGTACTCTTTAGACTTTTCACCATCTTCCTTGTCCTCTGGACAAGCTCCAGCACCTCAATGTCTTTCTTGCAGTGGAGGACCCAGAACCGTACACAGGATTTGAGGCGTAGCCTCACCAGTGCTGAGTACAGGGGGACAACCACTGCCCTGGTCCTGCTGGCCACACTAGTGCTGATACAGGCCAGCATGTCCTTGGCCTTCTTGGCCACCTGGGCACATGCTGGCTCACGTTCAGCTAGCTGTTGACCAGCAACCTCAGGTCCTTTTTTGCTGGGCATGTTTCCAGCCACTCTTCCCCAAGTCGGTAGCAGTGCATGGAGTGTGGGACAAATTTCCAAGTGTGGGACAAATTTCCACCCAGCAATGCAGGACTTTTACCACCACTCATTTCCCACAAGTGAGACCACTGCTGTGCTCCACAGGCAGTCCTAGCTCCTCCAGATCCAGAGAGAGCTATCTCCTCAGGACCTTCATCTGGGTCAGAGCCTCTGATATGCCCAGGTATCATCCCCAGACAGGAGACCAAGCCCTTCGGGGCTTCACCACCTGAACTCCCACAAAGCCTAGAGCAGCCTTCAGGTGCTGCTGCCTGTTGTCTCTGGGTGTTCATCCCAGCCAGGCCAAGACCCTTCACCTACTGTGCACCTGTAGTTTCCTTCTACACAACAACCCAACAATCAGATAACAGATAACAAGCCAAGGACTCACCAATTATGAAGAAGATAACATCCATCGGGGATAAAATCTGGATGCCGGATTTGCACCTAGGACAGAGCAACACTGTACATAATTACAAACTGGAAGGGGGCTGTCTGAAGTGCAGCCCTGCAGAAAGGGATCTGGAGATGCTGGTCAGCAGCAGCTCAATGTGAGTCAGCAGTGTGCCCTGTCAGTCCAGAAGGAACTTGCCATAAGATAAGCCACCAAAGAGGGAACTTAAGCACGTCTCTCCCCGCCCCCCCCTCACATTTACTGTTAAAATCCACATTATTGACTTTGGTGTATGGTCTCATTTGCACTGTAATTTGGGCAGAGGCATCTCTCACTAATCAGACCATAACACAAAGGAAGCATCCTATCCTTTCCAAAACAACTTTCAGCCTTTTTCTCAGTCAGCACTTGGAATGGGTTACAATTCTGTCAAGTTTTCTGAATTCAAGCGTCTTTAGGTAACAGTTTACTGTTTGACCTACTTTCTTCAGAACAGCTCAGGTGGACATTCTGCATTCACAGGAACATCTTCTGTCCACTACTGTCAAGATATCAAATATTGCCTAAGGTCTCGGTTGAGCTCTGACCTTTCTAATTATTCATTCAAAAATGATGCATCCAAATCTATAGCAAAGGTCAACTAAGGCAGACCCACAGGAAATCCTAATCCATTTTACTCTGGAAAGACTTTATGAAAGCTGTCAGATGGAACTGTAGATGCCACTGGAATGTAGGAAGCTTGTGTGCCATTCACGACTGAAATATAAATCCAGTTGTGTTGGATCAGGTAATTTTCTTCACGGTATCTGGTATGGGGCTATGCTTTGGATTTGTGCTGGGAACAGGGGTGATAATACACATATTTTCAATATTGCTGAGCAGTGCTTGCACAGAATCAAGATCTTTTCTGCTTCTCTCACTGCCCTGCCAGCAAGGAGGCCTGGGGCACACAAGAAGGTGAAAGGGGACAAAGCTGGGACACCTGACCTCAACTGAGCCAAGGGATGTTCCACGCTATATGGTATGATGCTCAGAATATAAATTTAGCGGGAGAAGGAAGGGGGAACATTTGGAGTGATGACTTTTGTCTTCCCAAGTCACCACTACATGTGATGGAGCCCTGGGAGCTTTCCTGGAGATGGCTGAACACTTCCCTCTCCATGGGAAGTTGTGAAGGAATTCCTTGTTTTCCTTGTTTTATTTTGCTTGTGTGCATGGTTTTTGCTTTATTTTTTAGTTTATATCTCAACCCACAAGTTCGCTCACTTTTACCCTTTTGATGTTCTTCTGCATTCAGCTGAAGCAGAACGAGCAAGTGGCTGTGTCATGCTTCATTGCCAGCTGGGTTAAAACCACAAAACAACTTTGCATCTATGATTAACTTGAAAAAAACTTTCTTTACCTCCATAATCTATGTAACAATGTAATTCTCTTTTTTCTCTAATCTATCAGATTGTCTGTCTCTTAAAAGCTGCAAACTCTCAGAGCAGGGGATGTCTCTGAGTATGATTAGATAAAAATGACAGCATTTTCACCACTAGTTAAGACTTATTCACTATCTTTATTGCAGTAATTATGCATGCACGCACACCTACAGATATGAAGAATCAGTGCTACATTGCCAAGAGTGGGATGGTCACGAACTTCAGCTACTTCAGCATAAAGTGTTCACTACAACTAAAAATAGTTAGTATGAAAAATATTTACTCCAATTTCCATCTTATAACGTAAATGTACTAAGACATTCACTTTGTTAACATTACGTTGTCGTTGAAGTAGTTCTCACTAGCTAACACCATCTGTTTATGCCCAAATATTTTCCTTCCATTCAGGCTAGTTTAAAGTAACAGTAAAAACAATCTGGTAGGGAAAAGAAATGTGCTAAATGTGCTGATACACATATATATATATCAAGACATGTCATTTTTAATACTGCTTTACTCCACAGCCAAAAATTGAGCTGTTGCTTTCGAAATTCAGTAGAGGGAAAAGTGAAAAATTCTTGTGAACATCTGGAACATCAAAGCCAAAGGAAGAACTTCCATTTACTGCCATATATATAAGTGATAAGACCCTGATTCAAATCACTTTAAAGGATATCTAAGACAAACTAGAGAATAATTATTACAAGAAATAGTAAACACTCATAGCATTCTTCTCTGTGATACCAACATTTATGTTTCAGACTTAATGTTCCACGAATTAAAAAAGAAAGTGCCATTTGGTTGGGTCATTTCTTTTTCTATTTACCACAATGCCATTTTTCATTCTCTGTAACTCTCTATAGAACTTTGCATTCTTTTCCATTTAAGAAATACTGTTCCAAGTAATCCCCATTCACTAATCAGCTTGTTCCGTCCCGATCCAGGGGGAGTCGGGAGGAATTCTGTTGATAGATTTCTCGGACGAAAATTAAGCGCACACGCAGCAATATTATACCTGATAACTGTTTATTATTAAATGTCCCTGCCAAAAGGGGATAGAAAAGGGAGAAAGAGAGGGGAAAAACGGACAGAACGTCACCACCAGAATCCCGGGGGCCCTGGCAGCGTCTGCTCGAAGCACACTGCGAGCTGTGGCGTCCACGTGGCTCGGCGCGGCCTTCAACCCGCGGCGGGTTCCGTGACTCTTCCGTCGGCGCGGAGCGGGGCACAGGCGGTGGCCATCGNGAACAGAGGCAGGGAAGGAGCAGGACCGCAGAGAGAGAAAAGCGAGTGGAGGGTGGGGGACCTCGAGCTGAACCTGTGGGCGAACCCCCACTGCCAAGGAGATGAAACATGGCCGGCGGCCCCTCGTGGTGTCGTTGGCTGCTTTTATATGTCCTTTCCCCAGGCATCTGGGGATCTAGGCCTCCTGCAAGGGGGGGAGGTGGCTTGCAGCCCAGTCCTGACTGGCTGTCAGGCAAAGTCTCCGCAGAGACAGAGCTCCTCTCCATTTTCTTACCTGCCTTTTGCACATGGTAATCTTACAATGTTGAGGCATGCATACAAACTGAATTGGTTCCTCTCACAGCTTTTGCCCCGACCCCTACTATCTTCTGTTCTCTAGTCATGATTCTCATGAAGCAATAGACAAAGAAACAACAACCAGAAGGATGTCTCTAGGAAGGCAGTCTAGTTATGCTGGCATTTAAATCTTCTAGTTTTATTTGGCAGGGGAAGCATTTATAAATGGTTCTTTAAAACTATTTACATCAAGAGTCCTAATATATCACTGAGGGAAGGACCAGAAGCTCCCTCTGGAACCATATAGACTCCAATAAAACCTTTTCACTTGGCTTTGTTATCTGTATTGATTTCTGGTCTCACTTGCATTCAGCCTAGAAGACAAATAGCCTCAGTAACCAGCAGCTCTTTACATCAGTTGCTCTCTTACAAGGTCTCTTTTCCAGCTGGAACCAGGAAGATTCTTTCACCCACAGTTTACACAAAGGAACCTACGCAGAAGTAACTAATAGGAACAAATATAAAAATTTATAGCCTGCCGTGTCAAGAAAGTGTGTGTTGTGACTAGGCAATTTTCAGAGAAATGGTTTGGGATTTATAAGCTAGTTGGTGTTGGAGTGTTCTTAAACATCTTTCTGTTAGTCATGTACTGTTGAGTTGGTGACAATAAAGGAAGTTACAGTGAAATCATTTTCCTATGTGTAGCATTGATCATTAGCTCACCAGTTACGTTCCATTAAACAAGGGTTTTTATACTTTGCTCCCATAAATTGATTTTTCTACCAGTTTTAGGCTCAGTGCTTTCTACTAAGTTCAGTAAGAATATGTCCATTCAATTTAATGAGCATTGGATTATCTTGCTCTTGTATGTACTAACTTTGTATTTCAGTTCTGAAAATGCTGACATTGAGAAAAAAAATGAGCTTTCAGTTTAAAATTAAAAGACCATCATTTGAATATTCCATCACACTCCGGTGTTACATTTGGCTTTCTTTTCACCTGTCAATCACAACGGTGTTTTCAGTGGTATGGCTTTGACATAAAGTAATATCATGTCAATGAGTCAAATTAACCAACTCAAATTAACATACCCTAATTCAGGTGTATATTAACATGATAGTTGCAAATGATAAGATCAAAAAAATTGTAATGATTTTTATTGTCAGACAAAAATATCTTGCATTCTCTCACTAATTAAGGCTTTATAAATAGAAAGTTCTGTGTAACTAAAGATGACATTAGTCAATGCTGCAAAGTTTTGAAGAAAACAAACTGAAGATATGAAGAGCTTTGGAAGGAATTTCTCTCCTATGGGGGAAAAAAACCTGCAAACATAAACACATATTTTACATACATGCATGTCTTTAGATACACATACGTAAATGCATCTCAGCTGAACAGCTAGTGGGAACATGAAAACTAACACTGACTTTTTGTGCTATTCATTTTCTAGTTTTCATACATGTGAACAAACAGATGGAAGTGTTTCTACCGGGAGTTTGATCTGCTGATAGCAAAGGCTATGAAAAAATATATGGCAGTTTCCCAATTTCCAGCTGATAACCTGACTCTTTTTAAAGAAGTATACAATGAGCTTCAAGAAACAAAGCTATCACATAAAAAAATAAGTGCAAAGTGATAGGACACAGAATATGTGACTATTCTGAACAATGGTATTTATTGACTGACTCACCAAATGTGCAGTAACACTTTATCAAATGGTTTGGAGGCCAGAAAGGTTTCTATGCAATACTTTGGCTTAAAAAGCAATTTTCTTTCCAGAAAAGCATTTTTCAGTGTGTCATTCTGAATTCTTGTATCACTGCTTGAAGATATTTTTAAATACGTTTCTATGTTACCAGAAAATAGTGCGGCATTATAGTCAAAAATGGAGCTTGACATCTGCCATTTATGAACAGATTTCTAGACAGAACTTTTTGTCCATGACATGGTTAAACCCCAAGAAAAAAGAGAAACTAACCCGGATTTGATCAAAGACATTATTTAATAAGTAGTGCTGCATCACAAATGTGAGATCACATTTTGAGCTGTTCCATGAGACTTAGATGATCTGTTAAGAAGGCCATTTTTAGACCAGAAGTAGAGTTAGAGATTATATCCACCACTTATGTCCTTGTTGTCCTAGACCCATGAACACTTGTTGTCCTAGACCCATGAACATGATGCATTGTACAGCTCCTGGAGCTTTAAACAATTCAGGGTATTCAGTCTTTCAGAACAACATAATGAAGAGAAAATCCATGTTTTTCTACTTGAAGGATAATTGGTGATTTAACTCTTCCCAGGTATCCAGCTAACGAATATTTACAAGGCTGCACAAGGGAAAAAGTTTTCTTGCCCTGGAAAGTGATCATCTTGTGATATGAAGCATGAACATTCCTGTATTAAATTTGTGACGTTAGACATACTTCAAGTCTTTCCATCACAGGCTGATATATATATATATATGTATATAAAGAGGTAAATTTCCTCCTATCCCTCCCCCAATTGTCCATTTGTTTAAACATTCTTTGTTCTTTTCTGATACTTGAGAATACAAAGGATTTACCAAAGCCTATCACTATAAACTTAGTAATTCTGCACTTCTAAGTTAGTTGTTCTTGATTTTTTAATTTTGTGCTATCTAGTGTGTTGCGGTGGCTGAGCCTGGTAGGGCCAGCCACAGGAGNTCCTCTCCACCCCCTGGCCCTCAACCCATTGGTCCCTGGTGTACTCTCCGCCCCTACTGCCCCTAGTATATAACCCTGGACCCTCCATTGTTCTGTGCTTCTTCTTCCCTGAACCCTTCATGGAATAAACCTGTTTCGTGGAATACCATAAGAAGAGCCCCTCCAACTCTTTGCCTCCGGCTGTTCTCTTCTCTGTGTGAGTGCCTGTGCGTCCACCTGCACGGGTGGGATCGGGTGTTGGCTGTGCAACTGCACCGACCAGCGACCCCTGAGAGGGACGCTTGGGGATGACCGTGGCATCCCTATTCCACCGACCGCCGCACACCGCGTCACGGCACCGCCGAACGCAGGACGCTTTTGGGAAGGTCACGGCCCGTACCATCTAGCCGTGTTGCGACACTAGTGATCCTAAATTTTATTGAAAGCTTTAGATAAAAAATTACTTCAATTTCTCTGCTCTGTGTCATGTCACATTTTCAAACTGATACTTCTTAAAAGTGAGGGACTAATTAGGTGCATTACTGAACAACTGAGTGTGTCTGGAAGCAAGAAACATATGCATAAAAATAACTATTTTGTGTTTTTTAAATGACCCTAGATAATTCTCTTTTCTCTGTAGAAGTACTACAAATGCAGATATATTCCTAGGCAAAAAGTCTATTAGTTAAAAGTGGTACTAAAAAGTTAAGAACTTTAAAAAAGCTTTAGCAATAATAAAAGCATAACCAGATATGTTATACAAACTTTCCAAAGCATTTGAAACTAAACTATTTCTGTTCCAACTCAACCCACTGACCATAGAAGTAAGGTAATAGTATAATGGAGTGTTCTGTAAAAAAAAAAAAAAAGAGGAAATAAAGAAAAAAGAAAGAAAAAAAAGGAGATGGAGACTCTTTAGGCATAGATTTTCTGTGGAGAAATACATTTTACATTAATCTCTCAGTCTGTTCACACATAATCAGATTTCTTTTTCATTCAATCAAGGAAGGTTCATAAGAACAAATTTATGCAAGATTATACTGTAGCATACTGGAAAGCAGAAAAAGTTACAGGATCAGGATCTCAACTGAGTTTAAATGTATTCTAAAATTTCATGGTAAAAGGGTCTGTATTACTTTATATCAGTTGGTGATCTATAACCTTATTTTTAATGTTTACCCATATCGGTAGTACTTCATTCTTCTTTCTGAATCTTTAGAAGAATAAAGTAAAAGTCTGACTCTTACAAGAGCAGATATCTGACATTATTCACAGCAGTTTGTTCAGTTACTCCAGAGGATCCCACTGAAATATTTCAGTTGTCGTGTAATTTACACAGTGAATTAGTCAACAATCATCTCTGTCAGTAAGATCTTGTTCTGTATCCTCTGTGCTTTACCAAAGTTCTAAGGAAACACAGAAGTATGGAGTTACTGTGGAAAGTGTGCAAGGCTGAAGTAATCAAAGTTAAGATTTACTCTATATCAACCTAGTCTTTCTAAATTACAGAAGCTCTATCTGAAAGTTCCTGACAGCCCAAAAGAAACATAAAAGAACCAGGCATCTAGCCCTTTCTTACCTTAGAATAGTGTCAGAAAAGAAAAGAAAAAATTACAGCAGCAATCATATGTATTAAGCCATTAGCCCATAGTCTCCAAGACAGTATGAAACAGTTTTCTTCTTTGTAGAAAAAAAAAAAAAAAAGTACAGCATTTATACTGCACAAATTTTTCACAAAAGGACAGGTTTTCCCTTCAGATGGGATAGACCCTAATGTGTAAGGTAAAGAGGGAGAAGCTTGTCTGTTTCAGCAAAATACAAGTATACTCTGAGATGCAGAACCTGCGCCTGAATCCGGCAAAATAAAATTGTAGAGATTTTAAGAGACAGCAACTATTCAGCATCGATATACACACAAGGTTATGTTCTGGAGAGTCACAAGCCAGACCTCTTCACCGTAGAAAAGTATAGTAGAATGGGCCCTTCACGGAGCATGCACAGTCTGGCCAAGGGTCGACCAAATATGCTCCAGCATAAACAAGTATCAGAAGCTCATCTGGGCTTTTCTGCAGCATAGACACCCTGAACTCAAACACACCATGGCTAATAGCCAGCAGGGTGGAAAGAAAAAATTTCAGGGTTTCATTTCCTATCCCAGTTTTGAGTTTGAACACACACATTTCAAGCAATATCTTAAAAATAACTGATGAGGCTAAGACCTGTAATAAAAAGTGCAAAAGAAATTTAACTTGTATCAGTGGAGACTCACACAAAATCACCTGAGGATCTGGACTGAAGTGCTTTCTAACCCAAACTCCTGTCAGAAATCTGTAATAGGGTAGACAATTTAACCTAGCTTTGAGTTCACAGCCTTTTGTGTTGGGAAGTAAAATTCTGCATCCTAATTTCTAAGCTGCAATTCAGCTTTTGCAAGTAAAGTAGTGGCAGCCAGTGTAGAGTGGTAGATGTGGCAATTTTTTACATAAAACTGGTTTAATATGATCTTTCTGAAGCAACTGGAATTTTGAATATTCAGCATATAAGGAAATCAGTGCTGCTGTTAATTCTTCAGAGATAGGTCCTTTCTGTAGCAGAGGAGTAATGCACCATCTGTGTATAAGCTTGACACTAATTGCTAGTACAACAAACATTAAGGTCGATTATGCAGACCTATAAGTTGTAATAAATACAAGCAAAATTGAAGACAGCCTTTTTATGCCCCACTCTCCCCGCTACCTACTAAAGCACAAAATGTTTAGTTCAGAATGAAACATTCTTTTTTAAACATACTGTTCACAAGCATATTGGAGAAACTCAGTGTACCATTGGTCCATATAATCCCTCCTTGGTAAAAGCCAATGATAATGACAGTATTTGAAGGACAATGGATTTTGTTTCAGGCTGTGGGAAATCAAAGGCAGAATATGATAAATCTTTTCAGTATAATAGAAATTTTGTAGGCATTTAAGAAAAAAAATACCAACCACAAAACTTTTGAGTTTTCAAGTGCAACACTATTAATTTCTAAGGTTATAAAACCCAATAATGATTTTTTTTGTACCCTCAGGCTTTGCTTCAGCTAGTAAAGTATATCTGGCCGGGTCCTAACCTTAAGTGCTGGCATACAATCATATATATCGCCTAAGTGTTTGCCTGTGCTTTGGCATGGAACACACCAAATTAGCACCTTCCCAGACAACACTTGTACAAAGACTGGGGAATGGCACGGGCCAGGGACTCTTGACAGCAGCCTACCTGGAGCAGATTACCTTTTCTTTTAAGGGAAGTGAGTTAAACTGTGAGGACAGCATTATGATTTCCCTGAAACAGAAGTTTGGAAAGACTCCTCAAAGCCACTGTTACTCAGTGGCTCACTGGCATCAAGGTCGGTCTTAGTTAAGACAGGGAGAGAAGAACTGAGCTGAATGAGGAGGAGAGAAGTCTTTCTTACTGCAAGTAGATCAAGCATAGTTTCTTCTTTCTTTTTCTATGCCTGTATCAGACGTTTGTATCTTCTGCCTGGTTTTATATACTGTCAACAACATTTTGAGGTAAGTTAGTCCAAGCATGATTTAAAATGCTTGGTTAACACCAATACATTCCTTCCTCAAAGGCATGCCAAATGTACAAACTAAGACTCTGGAATATTTTACTGTCCCAAAGAGCTACAGGTTCCTATAATTCAATGCATCCAAAGGGTAGCAGAATTGAAGCTGAATGGGATAGGTGAAGAGGTGAGGCCACTGGGGTTAACGAAGGCAGACACATCCCTCAGTGTCTTTTGTAACATGGAAAGGTCTTTGTATGAAATAGGATATGAGGGTGCACAGATGAACTCAAACAAATGCAGTGTGGAAAGGGTACACACAAAAACGGTAGCATGTCACTTGCTGTCAGGGGCAGAAAATAATTTCTAGACAACTTCATTTACTAACAGGATTTTAGCCTCAGTAAAGTGGAAAAGAATTGAAAAAAACTGGCTGAACAGCTATAACTATTGAATTACAAAGAGCATGAAGTCAGCCTCAAAATTACTGCCCCTCAATACTATTAAACTATCAGGTACTATGTTAGTCAAATTTTGGATTATATGATTTGGTCACTGTCACTAATATTCAACACATCTCATTTATCATTAGTGATATACCAGCATGGATAGAAATATTTAATACTAATGCCTGTGTAGTAAATACCATTGACATTGTAAAACAAGGATGAGAAGTATTATAAATTTTGAGTAGAGCATAAGAAAACAATTCTTTAAAGAATGGGAGGACTTTCCTTTGCTAATGTCTGTAGATTCGAGCAATCTATTTTTATCTATGTCATCATCTAGAAAAATGAGATATAATTTAACATCCTCAAATATTTCAATAGGACCTTGTAGATGGGTTGTAGGGTATGGGTTAAAGTCAAAAATAGTCATAGGATAAGGGTAAGATTTTCAGAGGCACAATGGACATCTTGTTACCCTCCGCATACCTCCAGCAATCATATTAATTTATTTTCCCAAGCCTACTGAGATTAGAGGTTATTTTTATTGTTTGAGGACTGCAGTTTGTGTCAATGACAGACCACTCAAAAAATGTTTGATGGATAAGCTTAAATTTCTAACACAGCATAAGTACTGTTTTCTTTGAATAATGCTCTAAGTCAAGGACTGACACTACTGGTGAGCTAAAGTCTGCAATCTCACCACACCTGGGCTGTAAAAGCTAAGCTACTTGACCAAGCAAGGTCATACAGAAAGGCTGAAACTTTGATCTACCAGCTTCTCAGAAAGAAAACAGCAAATGATCTTCAAGAGTGGGGAAAAAAAAGAAAATACTTTGTGATGTATCCTTACAGTAAATAGGGTTAACAGGGCCTCCATTCGTTCTTCCGCTAAGCAGTCTCCCTGCACCTCTCAGGGACAGGAGTACACGTGACTGCTCTGTGGATACACTGCCACAGGTTTCGGGAAAGCCATGGTTCCCCAGATGCCTGGAGCACAGAATCTGTAGGAACATGCTGTGGCTCTTTGTGGCCCTGCATGCAAACTCCCCTTCCTGCAAAAATCACTGGCTGTAACTGGGTCGCTGTGGCATTGTCAGTAAGTATTCAGAAATCCATTCCCCTGGGTTTCTTCAACAAAAATTTCCTGCTTTTGCATAGTTTCAGTACCCAAATGTAGAGTAGCTCTCACGTTTTACTTAGTAATATGTCATCACACTTCCAATCTCGTGCTCAGTTTATGAAGCAGTATTAGGTGTAGTTTGCTCTGGTGTAAGGGTAAGGAGTTGCACTGACACTGTGCTAAAGTTCATATCAGTTACTAATTCAGAAAAATGTCACATCACAATATTGTTAGTATTGTCAATATTCTCAGAAAAATAATTAAAATAAACAAAAAACCCCAAACAAAACAGAACAAATGAAAAAACCCCAAACCAAAACCAAACCAAACCAACAAACAGCCCCCCACTATGTTCCTCCAGCATGTTCATTTTAGTGTACACATAGAATTAGTGTTTAAATTAGCCCACTCATCAGTCTTTTCCTGTTACTATTTCCTGGAAGGTTTCAGATAGTAAATTTTAAAACCACCTGGTATTGTTGCACTTTCTAGCTCAGTAATACGCCAGAACTGCTTTCCCAAAACTCAAAACACGTTTTCTGCAGCTAAGAATAGTATCACGTTGTTTCTTTCATATTTGTGGCCATAGGGTTTACAGGATTGCACTTGAATTAATAGGCAATTTCATCCATTGTAAAATGTTACCAATAAATGGATTGTCTTGTAACTGACATAGCCCAAGTGTATAACTGAATTATGATTTCTGTATACTGCAACTCAACCATCAGTGTCTATTTTTAAATTCTCTGTTTGATGTGGGTTATTATTGTAATCATTTCGTCTTTAGCTATATTTAGCTAAGAGTTAAAGACAACGTGGATGTCTCATCTCTAGCCCATCTAGGTAAGTACTGATTCACTTATATATTGTGTCTTTAGCTTAAGTTAAAAATAAAAGTGTGTTTGAAGTAATTATTTATTTATACAGATGTTAAAAATCAACAGTAAGTTAAAATGGACAAAAATGTCAAACCGCTTTAGAGTACTGACTATATATGGGAGGTGATGGATGAATTCAAGCTTCTGAAACAAAGCTTTCATGAGAACAGGACTGGATCTTACTGAAGAATGTGAAAAATACTTTGTTTTTAAACAAGCTCTTGTACTAATAAAAGATAACAGATCAAAGACAAATGATTCAGAAATTATTCCACCTGTCACAGCATAAAGTTGCTTCAATGTAACATATTCATGAACTGCAGCAAATCTTTCTGTTTTAATTGGAACTTGAATCACCTTGACCTTTCCTAGCACAGAGCAGAGTGCCCCTCTGAACCAACAGCAGCGTCTGCATCCTCATTCCATTTTAATCAGAGCTCAATTTGGATTTCTGTGTCTCGGCAATCAGTGCATTGCAGAGCAAGGAAACTGCAGAAATAAATGAGATGTTGCCTTGTTCCAGCTGATTAAAACATGATTCAAGGTGACTTTTAGGTGACACTACAAGTTGTCAGAGCAGCAGTGTACTTTTCTTTATGATGGAAAAAAATGTGTGAGGGATGTTTATTTCCCCTATCTGAGATAAGTGACAGAATTGAAATGAGAGCACTGGTGTGTCCATGAAAATATATCAGTGTTTAAAGAATCCTATTATTAGACACAGTGGAAACTACATCTTGGATAAGCCTCCCATACTGTGGGTAATTATCACAAGCCAGAATGCTAATTGCTTTTCGATCTGCTCTGTGCCTCCGATGAGCCTTGTTGAGGGCTACTGGGGCTGTACCAGACACTAACACTTAATGAGACCAAGTTTATCAAAGTACAGCATCAGCTATTACTGACTGAAGAACAGGAAAAATATGCCTTATAATGAAAAGAGAAAAAAATAGAGAGATGAAACTATGGGACAACAAGAAGAACCAAACCAGAAAACATTTTCATTATACTTTCTTTTCAGCTGTTAAGTAATTATGTCTTCATCAGAGATAAAAAAGATAAAAATTTACATGTTGTGGCTTGGTGACTTGAAAAGGTGAGTGCTTGTTCTGTACTTTAAAAAGTTCGCTTGTTCTTTTATTTACTCAACTGAAGTTAAGAATTCATAAAGCATTTTTCCTTTCAGTTCTGACTATTATGGTTAAGAACAGTGAGGGGTGGGCATCTATACATTTTTTCACTTTCTCATGAAAAGTGACCAAAAAAAATTAAATTGGAAATTATCTTTTGGATAATCTACCATGTCTTTGATGATAGATTCCAGTTTACACCCTGAGACTCCAGAAAACATCTGGAATAGGCAAACCCAACAAAGAAAGCCTAACCCAATGAAAATGAGTGTTCTGAAGAAAAGTGGGAACATTCCCACATTTCTTCATTTTACAATATTTGTTATCTTATAATTGGACCTTTTTAATGAACTTTTGGAGTTTTAATGAACTCAAGGGAGCAGGTAGGGAATTTCCCAGTAAGTATTCTAAGTGTCATTAAAACACAATAAGACGTTGATGATTGCCTGCTTTGAGGACACAACAATGAAGTCACCAAAGTTCTACTGAAAATCTTAGTGCTTCCACTCCTGTATTAAATGCAGGAGTGTTCTCCTCTGTAAAAGAAAGCCAATGCCTCTGCAGAAAGACAACAGCAACAAAAACGTGGCTGCACCATGAGTTTCTTATTGCACTGATGGATACTTTGTTTCACCTCTTTTTCTAACCTCTAATTTAGAGACAGTGAGAAGAAATAATTATAGTGAGGAAGCAGAGAAATGAGTCTTTGACTTTTGTTCTGCAAAAACCTGTCATTTCTCAGTGCTGATAGTTTCAAGTGCAGAGGTCAAAAGAGCAACACCAGAGAACACAAAGACCAGTAAGTTAAGGACCTCAATAGCAATGACACTATTCAGCAGCTGTGAAGATGAAAGCAAACCTCAGTAGATCAAGTGAGCAGATTATATCTCAAAATTTGAGTGTAGATGTCAGTATTTCTGCACCTGTGAGTTCACTCACCTTTAAAAGAAAATATTTGGCCATTCCTGTTACTATTTAAAACAGTAAAACAGACTACTGCAAAACAAGGATTTTAAGCCTACTCTTCACATAGTCTCTAAGCCCTAGGAGTTCACACAAGCTGATAAAGTAAAGGTAGCCTATTGCTAGCAGGCTGCTTTGAGTCTACATCTCTTAGTACTTCAAAAGAAAAACTTTTAAGAGTAATTCAAGAGAAACAGAAAAGCAAATCACAAAACCCACTGATTTATGTATAAGAAATAAACATTAAGCTCTTCACTTGGTTGAATTCTCTGTTTCTCTTGTAATCCTAATTGTTATTACATGACATTATAGTCCCTAACCTCTGCCTCTCATAATAGGTGCAAACTTTATTTCTAATAAGGATTTTTAACACCTGAATCCTTGCCTTAACTTTACATTGCTCCATCTCTGGGGCAATCTCATCCTTCCTCAGAAAAAGTGACCTACTTCCAAGATGAGGTCTAACAATTGGGTTATTCAGTGACAATACTGCTTTTCTTTTCTTTTGCTTTTTCTGACAATAGTCTATTTGCCTTAAAACTGCCTTGCCCTCATTTTCTAATACTTTTTAGCCAAGTAAACTCTTGACAGCTTGTCTTAATATCAAGTATTATTGCAAATAAGATAAATATACCTCAGCAGTGACTATAACATTATTCTCTGAATTCTCAGTACAATCAGTCAACAAAAATATTTCATTTCATACATCATTTACCACTTCTATAGGAATTGCAGAAGATACTGCAAATGAATTCTAAAGTGGAAATTTAAAAGCAGCAGTGGATGCATGATGCATGTGTAAGATTACCTTCTACCAGCTCTTACCACCTCTCATCATTGTGATCCGTACAGACAGGATTAAATTTTGGAATGAAAACTACAGAAGAGCCACAGAAAGGAGAAAGAAAACATCCAGAGAGAAAAGATAGCTACATGGTAGATCTTTGTCCACTGTATGGACAAACTCTAATTCATGAGATCATAACAGTAATTGGGTAAACACAGCATCTGAACAGTTGAAAGAGGTGGGGGTGGTGGGGGGGAGGAAAGAACTCTTTTAATATAAGAATAATAAGGCAAGCTTTCTCTAACTGGTATTAACACTGCAGTAAGGGTATGACTTACAGTATTAACCACCTGCTGATTTATTTTCTTCCCCCATTTTATTACTGTATAAAGTAGAAGGTAGCACCAGTATGGCTGAAAGATGACAGAGAGACCTGTAAAGGTGGGTAACCCATTACAACAGGAAACTCTGAAGCTTAGAAAGTCTCTTCCCAAGGAATTAATCTCGATGTGATGTAAGCTGTTTCTACCTTCTTACTCTCTAGATGTGCTGACCATGGTACCCGGCAAAGATGACGAATCTGCTAAAAAGGGAAACAAGTCTAAAGAAAAAAATGTTTTTCTCCATCTGTCCTGTTTTCCTCCCTTGTTTTCCAAGCAAAATTTTAAACAGAAGTGAGCCTGTGGTTTGGGTTTTTTTGTTTGGGGGCAAGGGGTTGTTTGCTTATTTTGTTGGGGGGCTTAATTTTTTTTAATATATATTGAGTTATATTTATCAGGGAAAATTATGATTCTGCTGAATTCTGAAGGCATATTTTCTTTTATTAAACCCTTATACATACTTGTCTTTGAGATGCTTATATTAGCACCTAAGAACTACAGCACATTTTTGGTGGTTTGATTTTGGAGGGTTTGTTATTTTTAACATCTAGACAATATTTTGGGCATGCTATCCTTTTGGTAGTTACGGTAGCAGCTCTGGCTTGTGTTGTAGACTACTGCCCAAATGTGGGTAGGCAGCTCAGCCCCACCCAGCTGCTCACTCACTGCCTCTCAGTGGGATGGGAAGGGGAGTGGAAAGGGTAAAAGTGAGCAAACTCACAGCTTGAGATGAACACAGTTTAAAAGGCAAAGCAACTTTAAGAATACACAGAAGGTTTTCCCAGTTTTTTCTCTTTTTGGTTATCTGCTAAATATGATATGTTATTATGATCCTTTGCTTAAGGAAGCCAGTGATTTTAGAACCACAGGGATTGAACGCTGTTACTGTGAACAGATCTACCAGATTCAAGTTAAACTCTGTAGTAAGGGGTCACAGGCCACTGCAGTTAATTAGAGTAGTTCAGTGTATTTCAACAGAGCACCCAGGACTTTATATCCCTAACTAATATTGTGGATTCTTTGTCCATGAACGCATAACATCTCAAGTTCCATATAAACACTTATTCCGCATTTTTAAAAATATTTAAAGTGTGAGAAATTAAGAACTAATATGGCCAAGCGTAAACGATGATCAAGGTTAAAAGATTAGAAAAATGAAGGGCAAAGTAAAGCTAGCACAGCTTTGAACCTTATAGGTCATGAAATCGTTGCTGCTTTCAGAAATGATAACATTTTGAAATGGAAGATTGTATCTCTTTTTACACTTTGCTTTTTTAATTCTCTCCAGTGTCCAAGTTTACAAAGGTTAGATGCCAGTATAATCTAGAATAAGACCATCTGTGACTGATTTTGAAAGGTTACGGAGCGGGAAATCAGATGCGAGAAAAGCCTCAGGGAATGCAGCTGACTCCTATTGTTTTCTAATAGATCTGATATCCCAATGAAAGACAAAATTGCTGAATTCCTGCTTGGATTTCCAGACAACATATCAGGATATTTAAGCAGTCAAATTAAAGACATATCATCCCTCCTCCCCTAATATTGTGACAAATTGTTGTCAAAATCTGATGTTTGTCGGAGATGTTGTGAGCACAACCAGCATATCGTAAACAAAATCAAACAAATAACATGTGCATTTATTCTCTACAGCCGGAAAATGCTTTTCAACCTTCAGAAGTCCTGCTTAATAAAATAGACAGAATATTGCAGTAGAGAAGAAAGGCCAAAATTAACATTCATCACAATATTTCTGCAATTTTCTACATGTCTATCATCAGGTCACACCAATAATCAGGGTTAACCTGAGGAAAAAAAAATGTTATCCAGTCTGAAATGGCACTGTCTAGTCCTATAAAGGGCTTTGAATATTAAAGCCAAAATTCTCACCAGGGTCCCTGAGGGACACCAAAGCATAGTAAAAAGAACTTCAACCACCATAGTAACCTTACTTATTAAAAAATGGGGATGCTGTGCTTTGTACCCAGCAGTTTCCCTGGAATGTATATTATTCAAAAGATATGGATCAAATAAATTAAACTTAGTATATTTGTACTTCAGGAGTCTAGTATTGTGCAATGCTAGTCAGGGTTGGGAGCAAATTTTCAGATTAATAATTTCTTTGCCCAATGTGAATGTCATCTGAACTGTTTCTGAACAGAGCGATTTACTCACAGAAGAAATACAGATGTAAAATATCTACAAATTTATGCATTTCATTTGAGACAAATGAGATAATCTGTGTGACTTACAAAAAATAGAAAAAAAAAATCAATTTTTTATTTCAGCCACCAAGCCAACCAACTATCCACATAAACACAGTCTAAAATCTGTTAAAAACAGATATCCAAAAAACATTGTGCAGTCCAGACTAGAAGCATGTTAGTACCATTTAGAAACAGGAGGGTTTTAATGTAGGGGTTTTGTGTCAAATTGCTTCTTCCCTTCAAATATCATGATCTCCGCCCTCCCCTCCATTCAGTTTCAGGGAAGCTGCAGATTGTAGTATGACCTTGTGAAAATTGGGACAACATGTACCTACACTTGGTCTAAGGGACAAACAGGAATGCCATCCATACAGAAACCCCAGGAACTTGCATTCTTTTACCTCGTCTCTCAACAGCTTTCTATAAATCAGAAACAATAAACAGGAAGAAGACTGACTTCAAGAAGAAGAAATATTGCCCACAATGAAGTGTGCTGCTAGTTGTGCAAGCTCTTGCAGAGAGATCACACATAATTTTGACACTCATAGTTCTAAAGTTTAAAGAAAGTTGTTTCTGCACCACCTTTTCTCCTCAATCATAAGGAAAAAGATTTTTTAGTAAAACTTTGAAGTAGAGAAACCTTTAATGATAATTATTGAAATTGATATACCATAAGAAGTGTTACCTTTAAATCTCAAGTATCAGTTTGGGAGGAAAAAAAGGTGACAGTACTTTAGGAATCTAGATACATGTTAACTTCTTGAATTAATTACCTTTTCATAACTTACACAAATTTTCATAATTACTTAGATCTGCGTTTGTGTCTGTTCAGGCCATCTAAGAGTCTAGACTGGAAAATGCAAAGTTATGTCAAGCTCCTGTGGTCAAGTTCCTTTTAAAACTCTACCAAAGTGTTTCTTGCATTATGCCCGGCAGCGAGTCTAGCAGAAAATGAAATCTCCAGACTTTTCATTCCTAATTTTTAAAAGTAAATTATTTATATTAACCATTTCAATTAGTTTAGATAATGCATGATTTTGAAAAAGACTGGAACTTATTATTATCCTTTATTAGACAAGGAACTTAGAAATACAGAAATAAAGTTGCAGCCTATTTTCATGCAGTTTCTTTTATCGAACTAACCATATCTGAGTTTTCACCTTCTGTCTGCCATTTCAGCAACAAGGGAGTTTGGGGCAAACCACTTTACGTACAGTTATTTTGGCATTTTATTTCATGCTCAGAGGAAGATAAACATACTAAATATTTTATTTTGAAGACTGGAAATAATTATTTCATGCAAATTACTTCATTTGTCCTCCTGAAGGCTGACCTGCACCCACAGTTTCAAAACCAGAGAGAAAGTAAAAGAGCAGGGAACTGAATCTCTCGTTTCTCTGACTCTTGAAAGTGGCAGTGCTGCTTGTGTTGAGAAATACTTTGATTTTCAACATGTTGTCTCACCAGGTTACTTGGTGAGATTAAACAAAACTCACAGTCAGCTAATTGTTTCTCAGTCAGACTTGAATTATACCGACATATGTCAGCTAGTAAGGCAATGTGTTAAGCTGACTAATCACACAGACAGGCTGTAGCAAGTAAAAATCTTAACAGTAGTGTATAAAGAATTATCATAGTTTCCTTTAAATACAAGAGGTAAAAAAGAACAATCACTTTGTTTTTCATAATAGCATAAAAAAAAAAAAGGTCTTACTTTTCAGTAATGTGTGTGGTATATAAGTCATTAGCAGGTTTCCAGATAACACATGGTTAAATTGTACCATCTTACATGGGTCATAGAAAGCTTTTTCTTAGGATGAGGGTTTGGAATCCATCTTTTTCTTGGGTCTGTGCTGATGCAAAGAGAGAGAAAAAAATGAAATAAAGAAGTATGCTTCAACATAGTGTGCCAGTATAGGGAATTTGCTTTTCTACTGAGACATAATTTTTATTTTTGTTCAGTACAGAATTCCGGGACATACTGCCAAAGTCTGGACCATGGTACGACCAAGCTGGATGCAAGCCTGAATGCTACAGAAAATTCAAATTGCAGAGAAAAAAGCAAAAGTCTTCCATCTAAAGGGCCTGTGATTCTATATTCCAGATGCTAAAAAACTTTAAATATAGATATAAAACTGCTGTACCTAGGCAATACATTTTGCCTGCAATAAAATGAACTGTCATCTGCAGACATCTTTCTCAACTTGCCTTTTTCCACAGCTTCTGAAGCATCTTTTTTGTTTGCCATGTGAAAGTACACATGCTAAAAAACTTGGTGATTAAATTTATTAGATTCTGACATATGATTTCAGAATTTCAGAGGCATAGCTTTTAATACATATTCCACTTTCTGCATTGAATGTGCCAATAAGAAACAAAGTAGGGAACTTTTCCCTCTTAGTTTCTTTTTAAAAAGAGATAATGATTTTATTTGTTATGAACTACCAACTACAGACATGAAAGTTTGAGAGTCTAGGCAAAACATGTATGAGCCCTTGAGGTCCCTTACCATTTATTCAGATTAAGGATGTAGTAGTAGGGGAGGATGTAGGACCAAAAAAAAAAAAAAAAGCAGTAATGAAAAGAATAGTGTAAAACACTAAAAATACCTAATAGGGACACAAGATCTGCTCAGATGTTTGCCTGAATCACAGGTAGAAGAGAAGCAGTAACCACTGAGGCCACCTACTTGAAAGAAATAAAGACCAAAAGTATAAGCTCATCAACTATATCTTCCTAGAGATAGAAAATGTTGCTCCCAACAATAGAGTGACTTGACAAGGGCTCATGTCATCACGGCCAAAAGATGCAGTGGTCACATATACATGACAAAAGCATACATTACTCCAGACTTCTCACCAGCTAAATGTTACTTGGTTTACTTTTCCTCACACATAATCAGCAAAGGGAAATGGCAATGCTGATTAGCACACTGAAGGAAAGGAGTTTTACCTGATACCATATACTTGTGTTATGGCAGCATTAATCTAGATATTGTTTGCTAATAAGCCAGGTTTTTTTCATTAAAATATTCTTAATTTAAAAAACTGAATTTAACGTAATTTATTTTTGTTGTGATGTAAACGCATGAAGGACTGAAGATAATAGCACATCTGTAACTCTTACTATTCAAGGCACCTGCAGGTTGGTAAGGGTTCATTAGATGTGCTGAACATGTGTATCAGCGAAACAATAGAAGAACTTCATCTAAGTGAGTATTGGTTATAACTTAATTTTAGTCAGGCTTACTCTGCTTATTTTGAAAACTGTTTATGCAGAGCTTCATTGTGCAGGTCCCTATTTAAAATTTTTCAAGCAATTAGAAAGGTGCCATCCCCTGAGAGGCACACTACCTGCTGTTTATCTTCTCACAGCTTAGAAGAACAACTTCAAGTATTGCAGTTATGTGAATATGAGGATAAGAAATTATATTAATATGCAAAGTTATTAATTTTTCGGTTTAGCTGTTCCACAGCTGCAAACAACCATATGTTGATGTGTTTTGAAGACGAAGAAACCTCTACAATTCATTGACAGCAATTTATGAAATAGTTCAGAGGATTATTTAGTAATGGTTTTTTACTACTTAGGACATTTTTAGTCGTAGTTCATGAACTTACTGACTTCCACTGACAGTTAAAGATAGGACATTTATACGCCTTCATTTGGTGACTATTATAAATAAAGTTGTAGAGACTGAGTTCAATCTAAGGCCTTGATGCTGTGTAAGCCCTGCTCAGCAAGGGCTAAAACATCCCTGGGTTATCAGGGCTGTTTTGGTCACAAATCCAAAACACAGCAACATAGCAGCTGCTATGAAGAAAATTAGCTCTTATCCCAGCCAAAAGCAATACGGAACTTCACGACAAATGGAGTTTAATTCCCATCTGGTTATGCAAATCTAAATAATTTTATAAAAATGTAGTGGCAGATATGCATAAGCCGTTTTAAAGGTCTTGAAGTGAAAGGTGAACCTAGGAAATTAAAAATGGATTATCCATTGTTCTAAAATCAATCCATCAGTATAAAATTTTTAGAAGTTTTTCCCAGCTGTGCTGCAATGATAATAAAAAAAAAGCTAAAAAGAAATGCTTAACATCAGTATTATGAAGAAAATACTAGTTGTATTAAAAAAAACCCCAAACAATTAAAATAATGAATGTAAGATATATAAGAAGGCTAACTCCAATCTGAACTGAACTAACTACACTGACAAATTCATGTTGTTCTCTAGGTACAGAATATTTCTTAATAAGGTACATTAAATTGAAGTACAAAGCTAGAGCTAATAAAATCCAAGTTAATAAGTCCACATTAAGGAGAGGGACACTGGGTGAAGAGGAGACACCAAAATACTTTGAAAAATAATTTTATGGAGTCAAACTAATTCATGCTCATTCTTTTTTGTATTATAAGAGGTCATTGTCAAATTTTATATATTTTTAATCTTCAGCAAGGTCAACAGCCTGCCTTCTACTTATTGTAACTATTTCTTTGTGCTGCTTAACAATTTGCATCCAAAGAATTCAGCATCCATGTGGAGCACTTATTATAGGACTTTTGAATACATTACCCCTCTCTGTTGTAATTAATCTTTTAATTGCTTGATCCTACTTCAGCAGAAAGAGGTAGTCAATTAATGCAGATGCACATGTCTATGTATACTGTCTGTGCCTGCCAATAGCTTTCCTTTTGATGCTGCATTTCATGAAAACAGTTTTAGTGATTCCTTTCTAGGATTTACACTGCCTTCATCAAAACACTGATGTTTTTCAGTAGTAAGATTGCTTTCTCTTTATATTGGTAAAACCTGAAATTTTCTTTTGTTTTTCTTCTGTGATAGAAAGTCACTCCTTCCAGTTGCCTTTTTTTGTTGTGTTTGGTTTTTTTTTTCTGTAGCTCTCTGTACTAAACACACATTCAACATGCATTCTTCAGGCAGTTCTGGGTGCCTAAGACATTAAACTCAAGGACTGCAGTGCTCACTTTTTGCAACCTGTGATGTGGAAAAATAATTTTCTTAGGAATGCTGTGTATCTGAACCAGTAAAAGCTATCATTACTAAACACCAAGTGGTTGCATGGACTCAAATTCACTCTGGAAGTTACATATTTGAACAAACATAACAGCAAAAGAACATCAAACAATTCAATCTCCACTGAAACACACAGGCAAGATTTGTGATAATAAAAAGTGTGAATAAATGCTACCCATCAAATTTAAAATCAGCTTGCAGATCTATAAAAATCTGCTGAAAGTGCTTGAAAGCAAACTGAAAAAAACTCTAAGAACAAGTTCCCAATACTAGATCCAAAAAAAAAAGTATTCAAATTGAAACATGCAGTATTTATTGTATCCAACTTTGCTGCATCATTTTCATTCACTTATCAATTGTGAGATTAAGGTATTTATTTTCAGTTGCCAATTTGAAATGTGCTTGTGGGTTTTATTCAAGATTAAACTGAAATAGGAGTTCTCACCAAGTGAAATGGTAATAGTATTTTTAAAAATAGAAGCAATGTAGAAAAAGAGGAGCAAAAACTGTTCATTAAAATATTTCCACCATGATGCTTGAAAACTCTGATAATCATTGAAACAAAGTAAAACAAGGATATCATGCAATCTGAGGTTTCAGTGTAAGAAGAATAAGTGTATGACTGGTAACTACTTTAATATTTTGAATTCAGATTGTAGAAGAAATACAAAAAATTTGTGTTCTAACTTGTAAATAGTGGCTGCTAAGAATGCAACAGATTGGTTTTTATCAAATTCAGAGTTAAACAGAACCACAGAATTTGGAAAAATTCAAAATCATGCCTTTCAGTCACATAATTTTGCCAGATTTTACAGTGTTCTCTTTTTACTAAGAAGCTGTTCATAAGAAAAAAAAAGGAACAAACTCACAAAAAGAGCTTTTATATCAACAGCATCAAGTTGTTTTAGTCAAAAAGGCAAGCAAATCAAGAATTTGAGTGATTTGTAGGAAAACAGCTTTCTTTTAGTTGAGCTCATACTAAAGAATCTTTTCTGATTGCCATTCATGAACACATAAGAGTGGATGTGAGACTTTTCCTAGCAGGCATCTCAAGTATTTCTTAGCTCTTTGGAGCAGAAACAAGCCCCATCACCTTCTTCTTCACCCAGACTTTGCCAGAGTCAGTTTAAATTCATGCTGACCTTTGCAGATAGTCAGCTGGCATACTTGCCAATTACCTGATTTAATAATGAAAACTGATGCAATGAACCATCAAGGAAGACATATGAAATGCACAAGAAATGCCTCTATTTTCCCTTTCCATATTTTAGACACTCTAAAAGTACAGACTACTGTGATATTGATGCAGCAAAGACAAAAATAAGAAATAAATCTCAAGGTTGCATGACTTAAGGTATGCTTTGGTAATGTACCCATTTTGATCTAGTACGGTATTTTTAGGTATCATAAATAAATATGACCTGCCAGCCATTAAGTCTGATTTAGAGACTGTGACATATGGCTGTTATACATACACAGTCCCTTGGATCCTTACAAACCTGACAAAGGTCAAGGAGCCCTCTGCCTTCCCTCTCTCATTTATATTTTATGATTCAAGAACAAGATGAAGTCCTCTAGACAGCTATTACTGAGTCACACAGTAGATGGATATGTTTCAGATTATGAATTATCAGGGTCAAAAAGTGTGTAACTCACCTAGATTTTGACACAATTGCCTTCATAGATACTTAAATTATTAGGAAATGGCTTAAGACAGCTTAGCTCAACTTCAGAAATCCCTAGTACTTGAAAAGACATTCACATCTCTTTTTCCACAAGAGGTGATCATAGCATTAGTAATGTTATTATCAATTCTTTAGGTAGCACACAATTAATATATTCTGACATATCCATCATGTGCATATTTGTACTGATATGGCTAAGAGCTAGTTTTATTTTCTTTATATTTCTTTGCCAAAGGCAAAATTAGGTCCTGTGTCAGTTTTCATTCTATCTGTATACTAAAACTGAAATTCTATACCTAGAATGAAAAAGTAATAAAATGAAAATACTATTGATAAATGTGAACTGAATTGTGAGATTTGTTCTTTGTTGTCTTATAGAATCTCAAACACAAAAATAATGAGATCATCTCTGGTCTCAGGTTTGGATCCTAAAGCTTATACACCCACAGGACTTTATGATCTTCTACAGTCTCATCAAAATCAATAGTAGTATTCATGAGATGAAAGTTATTTGCATGCTTAGGTCTTTTCAAAGTCATGCTTTTATTATTTGGATTCAGGCTCAAAGTTTTCAGTGACCAACTGTGTCAGTAACTCACGGAAAGAGTAACAGAAAAATTATGCCTGTCATGCTGAGTTCAAGACAAAATACTTTCTTCTTTTCACCTTCAATTCATCTTCTGTGTGCTTTGAATATGTCAACAACCTGATACAACAAATCAGCATGCCAATGGGTTTATGAAAATTATTAAAGTATGCTTAAATCAGCATTCAGCACGTATAGATTTTTTCTATTATTATAACATTGGTTTATGACTGTTGAAGTACAAAAATGTCACAGATTTCATATGTAAATCATGCCAAAGCACAAAAGTAATAAAAATAAAAGAGCTAGTGTGATGAAGACATCTAGGGTTCAGATTTCAGACAGACATCTAGTAACCTCAATTCCCTGAACAAGAGGTGGAGAACACGGAACAGAGAACATACCTGGTAACAGGACCATCAGTGCCAGTTCACAGAAATCATCTAACTCTGATCTTTGCAAAACAGTCAGCAACAAGATGCTGCAACTGGGTAAATCAAAACCAGAAATATCTCATTGACACATTTTTGGAGAGTCAGCAGTAGCAGAACTGTTACAGAAGCACCAGTGAGGTGGCAATGTCTATTTGTCTATTTTCTGAGATGAAAATAGAATGTTCCTCTTACATATCTCTTCTGTAACAGGAACTTAATAGCCTAGTGCTCCTGTCTTCTTCAGATAGGAGTTTCAGATGAGAGAGAAGGAAGACAGGACAGCCAGTCATTCTACTTTTTTGAGAACTTAGTCTAGTTTAGACCTTCCAAGGTGTCAAATCCACCAGGTTGCTCAAAGGTCCATCTAACCTAGCCTTGAACACTTCTACAGATTTGGAATCTGCAAATTCCCTGGGCAACCCGCTCCAGTGCCTCACCACCCTCACAGTGGATAGTTTTTCCCAATATCTAATCTAAACCTATGGTTTTTCAGTTCAAAGCCATTCCCCTTTGCCCTATCACTACAAGCCCTTGTCAAAAGTCCCTCTCCAGCTCTTTTGTAGACCCCTTTAAGTACTGTAGGCTTCCTTTAAAGGAAGGAACAGACTAAGGTCTCCTTTCTCTTCTCCATGTAGAACAACCCAAATGTCTCAGCCTGTCTTCATAGGAGAGGTGCTCCAGTCCTCTGATCAATTTAGTGTCTCTCCTCTGGACTTCCTCCAACAGGTCCATCTCCTCCTTATGTTGGGGGCCCCACAGTTGGATGCAGTACTCCAGGTGGGGTCTCATGAGAGCTGAAAAGAGAAGGAGAATCACCTCCTTCAACTTGCTGCTGGATATACCTTGCTCACTATTTTATTAAATTACCCATTAAAAATTTTGGCATTTAATCCTTAGAGACAAAGATAAATACAGCTATTACAGTATTACTACATTTTTAAAATTTACTTCCCCAACTTGGATGAACTCCTTTTGCAGGTAAAAATCATGGGTATGTGTATTTCTATGCTTAACGAAACCAGGATAATATTACCCCTACTAAATTTCTTAAATAGCAAATAAGAAATACCATAAAGTTCAATGAGCACATCTTCCCTCTCGGAAAACCCCAGAGGAATGCACACAAGAATAGTATATGCAATGTACTTACTATTAGCAAAATTGTAGATTCTGAACTTCCCAAAGGTGATAAAAGGGTCATACATGTAAGAATACTGTTAGAGTTTTTTTGACCTCAATTCCTTAGGAAAGGTGAATACCAAAATTAGTGTTCAAAACACAACTGAGTGGAGTGAGCCCAAAGCATTTCAAACTATGAAATGAGATTATCATTTGCAGATATAGATATAGAATAGCTTTAACTTATATTTTGGTTCATGCTGTATAAATCAATTTTTCAGCTTTTATCAAATCCTGGTTTTCAATTAAAACATTGTATAACCTCTTCTCTAGGCTCCAAAATCTTCCTTCTGATTAACTAAATCTTCAAATACACACTCTATTTAGCTACTTTTATAGAGTACATCTTACATGTACTCTAAGGTGTCTGTTACAACATTTGTAACCACCACAAGTCAACTGAATTTTCTTTCAAAGGTTTTCTTTTCTCTTTTTTTTCTTTAATATGCTTTTTTTTTTCTTTGAAGACCTGTGTTGCATAGTTTTTAATCTCCATTTCTCCTGCTTCAAAAAGCAGCAGCATGGCCAGGAAGTAAAAAGAAGGCCACACAACCATTTGGGTTTGGTAATATAAAGGAATGCACTCAGGGGAAGCACTGCCACAGTGCCTCCCAGCTGGCTGCAAATTGAAGAGGACCTTCTACCACTGNTAGTTTTTAATCTCCATTTCTCCTGCTTCAAAAAGCAGCAGCATGGCCAGGAAGTAAAAAGAAGGCCACACAACCATTTGGGTTTGGTAATATAAAGGAATGCACTCAGGGGAAGCACTGCCACAGTGCCTCCCAGCTGGCTGCAAATTGAAGAGGACCTTCTACCACTGTTTGCTTACATACAGGGGATATATACAAAAAATGGCCAGGCTCAAAGAGCTGGTAAAGTTGGTTGAATCCAGCTGGTGACCAGTCACCAGTGGTGTTCCCCAAGGCTCAGTATTGGGACCAGTCCTATTTAATATCTTTGTGAATGATCTGGACTAGGGGATTGAGTGCACCCTTGGTAAGTTGGCAGACAACATTAAGTTGGGCAGGAGTGTTGATCTGCTGGACGGTTAGAAGGCTCTACAGAGGGATCTGGACAGACTGGATCAGTGGGCCAATGCCAATTATTTGGGGTACAATAAGTTGAGGTACTAGGTCCTACAGTTGGATCACAACAACCCCATGCATCCAATATTAGTTGTGTAGAAGCTGTGAAGCTACACAAACTGCTCAGAGATTCTAGTAGGTGGACTGGCAGGTTGTGTATATATATATCAGAAGCTAGTAGAATTTTCCTCATTATTTTCAGTTCATACAGGTTTGTCATGAAATGTGGCTCCATTTTCAGTGTCTCTGTTCACAATGCAGCCTTAGGTATTCTTTCTGCCATTTGCTCAAATTCCAGTAACTGCCATTAATGGAACTTTTGTAACCAAACCAAGTAATTCTCACATCAAACAGTGGAGAAATATTCTCTTAACATTTGCTAAATTTCGCTGCACTATGGACATGCACTTCAGCAATACAGGAAAAAAATTCATTGCAAAATTTCCTTTCCTTAAACATGACTGGGGTTAACTGAGAACATTAAAATCTAGAACAACTATGCAAATGCTGCATTCAGTAACCGTCCTGAAAATAAAGGAATTGTGCATTGGTCCCTCAATGGCTGATTACAACAATGTTATCACTGTTTCTACAGGAGATCCTTTATTTCCTGTTTTTCTCTCTCAAAGGTATTCCAAGCACTTCACCAAGAGTTCTAGACACAAGACACCTAGTGAATATAGTATCTCCACAGGCACTTTTTCACACTTGGGCGAACAACAACAGTGTTTTGTTTAACTTCCACTAAAACAGTAACTATTGTTCCACAGCGAAAGAAAATATATAAATCGCTAAGAGAGTTGCCTTTGAGAAAAGCTGAAGTACTTCATTCTACCAGACTTGAACAACTCATTGTAGATAACATGAAGGACATGGGTTTTTCTGGAAGGCAATACTTAGCCCAACTGCCTTTAGGACTGTATTACTGAATTATTTTTCCATAAACTATTAAAATCATATGTTTGTCCAGTTTAATTGAGGCCTCATTAATAATTGAGGCCCTTGTCTCTCTCCAGAAATCAAGTATGGCGTAGGATACCGACTAGCAGAGCAGAGTAACCAAGATTCTGACATTACTTGTCAAAGTTTTCACAGCAGTCCAGGTATAAAAAGATATACATCCCACAGCTTTGGCCAAGACCAAGCACTCACCTTTGGCCAAAACCAGGCAGAGCAGCAAGTACGAAATGTAAGAGTAAAATCCATATTCCTACTTTTTGACATACTTTGATCCAGTGCAATTATATCTCCATAGCTGGTTGAAGCAGCTATTGCAACCTACTATTGATTGAAACAAAGGAGACGACCTATAGATAAAGGCTTAGAAAGCTACTTCTAATTTTGACAACTTTCTCTCTAAGACACTCCTTTGTTTTTCACTAGGAGTCACATATTGTATATGACTGTTTGGCTCAGACAGAAAAAATTAAAAGTACATAGAATTACCAGTTGTGTTCAGATTATTCTTTCTTCAGAGGTTCATGGGCCAAATGTTCATAAGTCTTCTAAATGTTATGAATGAGAAAACGCCATTGGAGGAAAAGGAAAAATACTACGCAACTTTCCTGAAAAAATTGCATCTATTCAGGCACAAAATAAACACAATTCAATATTCTCTGTGAAATACAGTTGGTCAGTTCCATGATTAAGAGACTTGACAAAAACTTAGATGAATAGAGCTGAGCAATAAATAAAACTATAGGCTCAGCTAAACTGATGCTGATGCTAGATATATAGGTAGATAGTTGTTGATATTTTTAGGAAAAAATAATTCACTGCAGAAAGGGCAGAAACACAAATGAACAGATTTGAGAAAACTGTACAGGAACCACAAATGAAGAGAAAATTAGCATATACAGATATACTTTACTTAGCCTGGGTGGTGCCAATATCACATTTTGAACATCTCATCTCATGTCTTACTGGAATTATTTGGTTTCAAGAATATATTTATAATCCGTCTCATAATTAACTGACGTGCATTAGATCAATCTAAGCTTTTGTGTGTGGCACTTTTCTAAAATTCTGTTCAGAAAACAGAGTTAGGTTTGGGAAGGATACTGAACAATATATAATTAAAACAAACTAGTTATTTTAGTAGGTTGTAGAGTAGGAAACCTTTTTTTCATGCACAGTCAAGGCCTCTGGCTATCTATGGAAGACACTGAACATAAATGAATTTTTCTTGAAACAAAAAGCAATATCTTTGTTATACATTAACACTGGATAACTGTGGAAGAAATTGTGTTGCAATAAGACAATAAAAAATTTCTCATATAGCGAAGACTTAATTGGCAAGCGCCATTTAACAAGTCTGTGGCCGGAAAACATCTAATTCATTTGTGTCAGAATTTTTTGCAGTTACATGGCTAGGACAAGGAAAAAAAATGTAACACATTAAACCTTTGGAAACTGGTACTGTGCATAAGCCAAAAGGGTTTTTCTTATGTCTACCTAAAAGTCTAGAATAACAAAACCAATAGGATCTCAGTAAGACTGAGAAGTTGTGTTTAGAGAAAAGAGGCAAAAAATCACTTCCATGTAACACTCGTCATTCCTAATCTCAAACTGAAAACAAAACAAATGAGTGGCTTCTTTGAATTGATAGCAAGCGTGTCCTGCCGTTTGCCTATACACAACATATGCGCATATAGAGCATAGAGAATCTTGTAGATTTTGCAGCCAAAGGGGACTTAAGGCACCACTACAATATCAGGTGAATATGTTCTTTAGAAATGTAAAGAAGATAGCCTCATGGGAAGCTTATCAAGCTGTGATAGGAATTGCCAGGAGAACACAACTTGTTACAATGTACTCGGTAGTCTTGAAAATTAAAGCATGTCAAACTGGAAACACAGTGCAATACAAAAAAACTTGGTCTAATTCCCTATATATGACTACTAAAGTGACTCCACAAGTATTTTTTTCAGATTTCTGAGGAGAAAAAGAAACCTTATGTAATTCATTAGAACTGCAAAATACTGTATTCAAGCAGAAACCATCAGCTGCATGATTATAGGATAAGGAACAATATCCTATGATGCAACTGCTCAGGAAAGAGAAGCCATGAATGACAGCAAGACATGAGATGACTTGAAGACAGTGTTGTTCTAACGAAGACAGATGCTACACTGGGAAAATAAACAGTTCTCATTAAATCCTCAGGTATAATACTGTGAGTAGTTTTGAACTCTAAACTTTGAGTAAGATTAACCTATTTGAAAAGCGTCAAGAGAATCATGTTTCCCAGAACTGCCACTGAAGAAATGACCAGATGAAGTAGCCTTTCACAGAGAAGAATGTGGTGGACACACAACAGATAACATGATGATGGTATTCAGGTGCATGAATGGCTGCTGAAGAGAGAAAAGGAAGAATACACATACAGAGTGCACTATGGCCGGTCCTACGGACCTGCACGTACTGGTACCCAAACCCTTTTTATCAAAATACTTCTAGAAATTGACAAACGATAGTTCAAACTGATTTTCACATAAGGGAACAACAGAATTGTGCTAAATGGTCTTAAAAAGATGCAAGTGGCTAACTGACCGAATGGCATAATCCACCTGAATCATATATCCATAATCATGTTTCAAAATCTCTACCTGTAGTACCTAGTATTCCCAAATTAATTTTAGCTGTGCACCAGCTAGGATGCTTACTCACCTAACTGAAATTTCAGTAGGTCAGTGCATTAGTTCATCTTCTGGAAAGTTTTAAAACACTTAAAGAGATAACAGAATTAACATGCCAAATTTAAAGTGTTCCTTTCCCAGTCTTGTTATTTTGATACTCATGCTCAGGAAAATGATAAATTGCAAATCAGAATTAAGAGAATCATCCCCCTGAAGCCACAAGATGTATTTACATGGATTTCTGTCTTTTAGAATTAATCCTGAAAAAAAAGAAAAGGCTATAACAGAACATAGCAGAAGCTGTAGAGAAAAGGTCACTCATCAACAATATTGATACTGTAAAAAATGGTAAAAGAATTATATCTACTTCAGAGAAGGTAACCAAACTTATTTGAACAGAACATTGGAAAATGTATGAAACATATGAAATGAGCCCTCGGGTTTGAAAATCAAAAATATGAGACCAGTCTAAAAAGAAGTCTGCCTAGTCATTTAAGGATAGACATGACAGCGTAGCTCTTTCCTTTGCTTTTTCTAACAGGACAATAATATTTCTAAAGGTCAGAATGTACTCTAATTCCAGTCTTCATGCAGAAAGATAACCACTTTTGTAGCAGCTCCCTAATACAGCTTTTTTTTTTTCTTCCCAGCAGTTTACTCTGTGTTTTATCTGGTTAACAGATAGTTTATAGTTAAGATCAATAAATGTGAGGATGTTGAAAAAAGAGTAGGGTAGTGTAGCCCTGTAGCCCACAATGGAAGGCATTGTCCTTGCCAGTAAGAGACCACAAGCCTTTTGTCACACTCATGGCCCTCAGATGGTGTCAGGTCTTGCTTGGACACATCTTGGGCTGTCTGTAGCCAAGTCTTTGCTTTTCTAGCTGTAACAGCAATTATCTAACCACTGTTTCATTAATTTACCCTTCTGCATTTCTAGCTTTTTCTTAGCTTTATCAATTATGGTGCAGCTAATCTTGCAATTACAACTATAGTAACAAGTGTTGGGGCAGCCCTGATGGGCCATGGACTGGGCCTCTGACATGGCTCCCCAGCACACATTTCTCACAGAATATTTGCACAATTAGACCTGTCACCAGAAGCCAAATTCAAAACCACACAATTGCACCAACACCTGGTCCTGAGCCCGGGCTGCAAAAGCCATAGGAGGTGAAGAGAAGAGCTCATGCTCAGGGCGTGACAATAGCTTAATAAAACTGTGTAGAATGAAATATCTGTCTATGGCCCTAGAATCTAATGCAAGAGAGATAGTCAGAGGAGGCTCGATGGCGGTGAACAAGCCATCAATGGTCCTTCACTGCTCATTAAAGGAATATATTCGTGGGAGTTGGCAAAAATAGTTTTAAGCATAACAAGCCCCCCAAAAGTATTCAGCATCTATGTAAGTCACTCTGAATAAGAAACTTAGATGCAATGGGTAATTCTAAACACTATAAGAGAGAGTAAGGTGTTAGTAAATAACACCTTAGGTAATTACCACAAGCAGACAAAGGAGTGAGGAGGAAGAAACCATCAACCTCACTTTGCTCCCGGTGAAGGACTCTGGATGCTGATGGCTCACCTCTAATGATCACCTTCACACAGTCACTGAGAGAAAGAGAAGTACACTAATGTCTGCCACAAGGTTCATATTACTATATACAGGATTTTTTTCTGAGAAATATATAGAATCCAAGACTGTATGACATGTAGCTATATTGTTTACAGTAGAGCAGAAACACACTAGTAACTATTCTAATTTTAACTCAGTATAGTTCCCATTTCATTCACATTTTACTACATGACTAATTTTCCTTCTTTGGTACCTAGAATAGCTGCTTCTGAGAGAAAATACCAGAAGGAGATTGTTAAAAACCTAGATGAAAACACAACAATACTTTATCATATCTATTGTTCCAAAAAATATTTGGAGGCAGGAGCTTCAGAGTTAGACTGACAATTGAAATGAGGTGTTCTAAGTCTCTTCCTGCCTGTGATGGCATTCAGTAACTGAGAATATCAACATTTTGCTTACAAGACTCTGTTGTGCCTCAAACTCACAGTTTTGGTAATGAGGTACTTAGGTAAAGCACTGGAAGCTTTAAGTAAATTAGTCATGATTCCAAATGAAATACAACAGTACCAAAATCAATTGCATTGATAACTTTGCTTTGAACATCTACCTGAACAGTTTATTCTTAGGTATCTTTCAAACTTAAATTAAAAAAATTCTGCATAAGATGACTGAAATTTTCCTTCTGAAAAATATGCAAAGACTCACAAATTAATTATTCTTCCTTTTTTTTTTTATTCACATAGTCTAACAAATTCTTTTTCATTGAAACATGAAAATAGTGCAAGTAGAACATCTCTCAGCTGTTACAATAAAGAATAGCTAATCAGAACTTAATATGTTGTTAGCAAAGAGATGGAAAAAGTGTAAATATTTGTTCAGTAAATGACTGCACTTGACATAATGAGACATTCAAGACATTGCAGCAGAGAGAATTGTGCAAAAGCTGTTATTTTTTAATGTTTTGTCTAGTCTGCACTCCCCCTCCCAAAAAAGTGACTTTACTTTTTCTTTAGTATTGTCATGAAATGTTATAAAGTACCTGAAGACAAAATTAAAATCTCATGTTTAAGAGCTTCTTCAATGAAATGTAATATTTCTGTCTCAGTTACTATAGCATACACAAATGTTTGCAGTAATAAAACAAATTATTTCCTGAAAGCTGTGTTTGGTATAATGCAAATCAGAAATGGAGTACATTATCAGAAGTACATGATCAAAAGAATATTTCTATTGCAGTAAATTATTTACTTAAGACATGACTGTTTCTCACTATTCATGTAACTGATGCTGAGTGCTTTCATCACCATTCCTGAAGTATAAGGCTTTATATCTGTTCACGCAATTTTTCCTACAGAGCAGATAAAAGCATTCTATGTAAACTAAGGTTTGTATACAGTAAGTAGAGAAGTGAATAAATTCAGTTGATGTAAAATTACAAGGAGCTTGTGTAGACTAATACAATAGCTGCTTCCTGAAGAAAACCATAATATTTTCACCCTATACAGAGATTACAGTTTGCTTTATTACACCTTACTATTACTAAAAATTGCAGATTTTGAATATATTAAATATTCAATGCATTTGTCTTAGATGAACACCCTCTAAAATTGTACCTCTTTTTCCAACTGAATTATTAAGGCTAAAAACTTTTACAAATCTCACAATTTATCAAATATGTATTTGATAAATCTAATCCTTTTTTAGTTTCAGTTCTCCAAAGTTCTTACATTCAATAATAATGTTGTTTGTAACTTACATAGAATGAACCTCTGGCATGTGACATTTTACCAGGAAAGGAAATGGGCTCAGAATCTCACAGATTGGAAGGGACCTCCAGAAGTTGTGTTGTCCAAGACATTGCTTAAAGCAAGGCCAGTCAGAGAAGGTTGCTCAGGGTCATGTTCAGTTGAATTTTGAAGATCTCAAAACCTCCTGAGGCACCTGTTCCAGTGTTTGAAAATCCTCATGGTAAAAAAATTCCTTTGTCAAACAGACATTTCCCATATTGCAACCTTTGTTTGTGGTATCTCATCCTTTTACTGTGCACCTCCACAGAGAGTCTGACCTTGTATTCAACATGTCCTCCCAATAGGTAGTTGTAGTCAGACTTAAAATTTCCTCTCCACTTTCAGTTCTTGAAACTGGACAAGTTTCCATTTATCTCAGTCTCTAATTTCATGTCATGCTACAACCTGGTAACCATCTTCATGGCCCTCTGCCTGACACATCCCAGAACATCACTGTCTTTCTTGCACTAAGTCCAAAATCAAACGCACCACACCAGATGGGGTGTCACAGGTGAGAAAGATGCTGAGCTCCTCATGGCCATCTTTTGCAGACTATTCTGTGAGCAGGACTCTAAAAGAATGGGGCCTGAGCCTGCCTGTGCAGAGGAATGGCAGAATTGCAGGCTCCAGAATTATTCAAATATCAGCCATTCAGCATGGAAGGTTTCCAGGATAAGATCCCAAGACACTGCTGTAGTTAACTTCTATGAGGGACACCAGATGACAGATATCTATCTTGTGTTTGTTCATTTCACTAAATCTGAACACTGCCTGCCTCTGCCTTTTTTCCCTCCTGTCTCACAAATCTCCTTCACCAAATTTTTACCCTATAAATTTTGTATTAATTTAAAAATTAAGTATCACTTTGATCTAAATTCCAAAATTTCACCCTGTCCCTCACCTCTCACTTCTTGCCATCAGTGAGGCAGTTCAGCCAGGGAAAGTGACGGATTCTGAAAATTCTGATGGAGGTACAGACAGACTGGGGAATGAGAGGCTGGAAAGCAGCACTGCAGAAAGAGACCTGGGGGTCCTGGTCGATGGCAAGTTGTACATAAGTCAGCAGTGCCCTGGCAGCCAGGAGGGCCACCTGTGTCCTGGGGGGCATCAGGCACAGCATCACCAGCCAGGGAAGGGTGGGGATTGTCCCACTCTGCTCTGCACTGGGGCAGCCTCACCTCGAGTGCTGGGGGCAGTTTTGGGTGCCACAAGATAAAAAGACATTAGGCTCTTAGAGAGCATCCAAAGGAGGGCAACAGAGATGGTGAAAGGCCTTGAGGGGAAGCCATATGAGGAGTGGCTGAGGTGACTTGGTCTGTTCAGCCTGGAGGAGACTGAGAGGAGACTTCATTGCAGTCTACAACTTCCTTGTGGGAGGAAGAGGAGGGGCAGACATTGCTCTCTTCTCGGTGGTGACCTGTGACAGGACCCGAGGGAATGGCCTGAAGTTGTGTCAGGGGAGGTTTAGGTTGGATATTAGGAAAAGGTTCTTCACCCAGAGGACAGTCAGGCACTGGAACAGGCTCCGCAGGGAAGTGGTCAAAGCACCAAGTGTAAGATAGTTTAAGGAGCATTTGGACAGTGTTATTGGGCACATGGTGTGACTCCTGGGGTCTCCTGTGCAGGGCCAGGAGTTGAACTCACTGATCCTTGTGGGTCCCTTCCAACACAGCATGTTCTGTGATTCTGTGATAAAACTGTCCATCTTCTGAACAGGATATTTCTTGTCACAGTAAGGCACATGATAATGATATCTGGCCTTATTATCCTTGCCATTTCTCACAACTTGAGTCCACCAACAAATTAAACTGCAACACTCAGTTTTTAGATATAATTAGTGACAGAATATTGAACTCATATCTAAGAGGGTTGGAAACCAGCTAATATCAGTAAGAGCATCTCTGCAAGGGGTGCTGAATGGAGCCTCTCCTTGACCGGCGATTTCAGTTCTATAACGTATTTTTATGAAGACAGATCCTCAATATTGCACAAAGCCCCCACTAAAATAGATGAGGCTCAGCCCTGCAATCCATGCAGAGCTCAAGTCTTTTCCTGTTGCCAGAGGGAACAAAAGCAGAGTCACACAAGATTGAGAAATTGCACACTGCTAGTGTTAGTAAATACAAAAGGTATTATCAGTACCTTTTTATTTACAGATGGCAAACCTTTCATTTTCACATCTCTTTTTAACCAAACTTTTTTCTTTTTTCTTTTTTTTTTATTGAAGGAAAGCAGATGAAGAGGACAATGTTCTCCTGTTAGCAGCCACAAGTCAAACTCAGCTTGAAAAACCATACCTGCTGCTTTACTAAAGGGAATAAATTTTCAGCTCACAGGAGAGGAATAACAACAGACAATACAACATCATATTAGGGAGCAAGCAATAAAAGACAAGAGATGAAAGTAAAACACAAAACACCTACAAAAGTTTAGGTTTAGTAATAAACTTAGAACAAGTTGGAGTTTTGTATTTGAGCCAACACACTACAAAATCATGACAGAGCTTGTCAGGCTCACCACTTATAACTGGAAAAACAACGTTTTAAAAAATGTACATCTCCAGTTGTATCAGACAGAAAAAATTCATGGAACTGAAAATCACCCTGCGGTGACCTCATATGCTACATCCTCTCTTTTATCCTCACAGACCACTGGATTTCCAGAATATTCTCCTTTCTTTCCCAAGCCTGACAATGCTCAGGCCCTACTCTTCAGAGCAATCTCTCTCCCACAATTAGTTATGTTGTGGGCTATTGATCAGATCTTCCAGCTGGGTCTACACAAAGCATATGCACAGTTAAAGCAGTCTGTCCTCATCAACTCGCCCAACATTAGAGCACTCTTTGTTCACACCTGCAAGCAAAACTTAAATACTAGGCCACGTTTGGCAGAGTATAACATTAAGGAAAAGGAAAAGAGGGACAAATCTCAGCTGCAGAATTTTAGCAGAATATAATATGATAAGCTATAATGCATATTGTTTCTGCTCTGCTCTCTAAGCAACAGATTAAAAGAAATATTTTGGTTGGTTTTTTTTTAGCTAAAAATAACTTTATAATTTGAAATTATTTTTAATATGAAATACAGATTAAGTCTACAGCTAATAAAAGTGTCTTTGCAGTTTTTCCTTCAAATAAGTAATTTTTAATATTAGTTTACATTATTCAGTATTCTCTCTAAAGAAAAACATGGAGCAATAGTGTCCCTAAGCGTTAGGAAGTCTAAGCAGGCGTGTTCATTCTTTTAAGGCATGTTTTATAGAGATGGAGTAAACCTGTTTCTCAGTAGCAAAGTCATTTCCACTCAAAGTAGAACTTACTCTATCTAAGGAATGAATTTCATAGCCTATTTCTAATAAAGAAGGTTTTTTTTGAAAAATAGATTTTGTAGTTACAATAATTGTGCAGGAACAGTAGCAATTAACATGTAGGAGTGATAGTCAATCATTACAAAACAATGAGGGAATTAAAAAAAAAAAAAGGCTAGTAAGTAACTACTGTCTCCTTGATGTATATAATAGCCATTACAAATACAGGTCCACACCAGGCAATTTTGCATCTCTTTATATCTATCCCTTTCTCTCAAAAGTTTTATAGATGTATGTGTATATAAATAATATAGACATCTTATTTCAGAATAATTGCTGAATAACATTTTTAAACAAATAAGTAATTCTATAGATTAATGGAAGGAAGTAGAAAAAACCCCATGAAAGCCTAAGTAAGAACATGGTGGGTTAGACGTTGGTTAACAGAACTGCTACCTTGGACTTCCAGAGGGGAAACTGTTTAGGAGACTGGTTGACAATGTCCATTGAGAGGCATTCCTGAAGAGCGAAGGAGTCCAAAAAAGCTGGACTTTCTTCACAAAGGAAATCTTAAAGTTACAGGAGCAGGTGGTCTCCATGTGCTGAAAAACAAGCTGACGGGGAAGAAGACCAGTCTGGCTGAACACAGAGTTTTGGCTGCAACTTGGGAACAAAAGAGTGTTTAAGACCTTTGGAAGAGGGGCAGGCAAGGAGTACAAGGATGTTATGATGTTATGCGGGGAGAAAATTAGAAGGGCCTAAATCCAACTGTAACTTAATCCAGGTATGGCTGAAAACACAATAAAAGTGTTTCTATAAAGACATTATCAACAAAATGGAATGCAGGGAGGAACACCATGATGAAAGATGAGGAAAAGGCAGATATATAAAATGCCTTCCTTGCCTCAGCCTTTAATAGTAAGACCAGTCGTTCTTGGAGTACCCAGCCCACTGAGCTGGAAGACAGGGATGGGGAGCATAATGAAACCCTCATAAACCAAGGGAAAATGTTCAGTGACCTTGCATATTATAGAAAGCCTTCTCTTGTCCTTCCACCACTACAATGGTGGAAACTGACCTTCCAGCATCAGCAGCTGCAAAAAGAAAAATATTTTTATTTTATTCCATAAAAACTAAGTTCCTCAGAATATTCTGAAATTAGATTAGTTAGATTTGGCTTTGTGAGGAATGAAATAAACCAAACAAAGAATAGTAAAGTTCAATAAATACAGTTTACCATCAATTTATCTTTCAAAACTATATGACTAGGCATTAGTAGAATAATTTTTTTTATATAAACTGTTGTTCCTGTCTGTCTCAGAAATCCTCTTTTTATGGAAGATATATAAATTGTTACTCATAATGGTATTCCCCCTCCAAAAAAAACCCCTCTGCTTTATCTCCTAATTAGGTTGTGCTCTCAAAACTAATTTAGCAGAAGAGAAAACCTGAAGAGGAGTCATGACGGAGCTTTCAGGTAAGACAGAGGAAAGGATATTGGGAGGAAGAACAAACGGGAAACCACATGCTTTTTAAAGACTTCATTGAAAACGAAAAAATTAGGATTCTAGCCTTAGTTCATTATTTTTTTAATGTAAGTTATATTTATAACCACAAATACAGACCCATGATGTCATGATTTAAACCCAGGTAGCAATCAAGCATCACACACCAGATGCTCACTCACTTCCCCTCCACTGTCTCAAGGAGGAAGGGAATTGGAAGAGTAAAAGTGAAGAAACTCATGGATTGAGATAAAGATCATTTAATTGAGATAAAGATCGTTTAATAAGGAAAACAAAAGCTGTGCACCTAAATAAAGCAAAACAAGGGATTTGTTCATTACTTCCCATTGTCATGCAGGTATTCAGCCATCACCCAAAAACAGGGCTCCATCACAGGTAAGTTACTTGAGAAGACAAACACCATCATGCCAAATGCTCCCCTATTCCTCTTTCTTCCCTCAGGTTTATATGCTGAATATGATTCCATATGGTATGAAATATCCTTTTGATCCTTTGGAGCCAGCTGTTCCAGCTGCGTCCCCTCCCATCTTCCTGTGCACCCCCCAGTGTCCACATTGGGAGGGCAATACAAGAAGCAGAAAAGGCTTTGGCTCTGTGTAAGCCCTGCTCAGCAGTAGCAAAAATATCTTTATTATCAATACCATTTCCAGCTCAAATCCAAAACATAGTCTAATATTAGCTTCCATGAAGAATATTAACTCTAGCCCAAAAGCATCATGCCGTGTCTTGATTTACTGTGAAGGGCATACCAGAAAATAAAGCCATTTACCTTGGACTAAAGCATTCAGTCTTTTCATTTTTGCTTCCGTTTCTAGGTATATAGTCTAACCGTTTCCCAACTTTCTTTCTGATTTACTGCCACAGTTAGTTTGGAGGTAAGTGGATGAGTTCATCTGTGCCATTTTCCCCTTCCAACTGCTCCAGATAGCTCTCAATGCTCTCATTAAACTTGATGCTTAGTCAGCTGTTCACTGTCTTCAGATGACACTTCTTTGCATTCATTCTCTTCACCCAGCAAGGTGGCAAAATATGGCACAAGCGCAGCTGATGTACAAACTGCTGATAGAAGCAGCTCCCTTCCTGAACATCCTAACTGTGAACATATGGTTTAACATTACTTGCATGCTACCAAAGTGGCTGGAGATAAAAATGATTACAGCTGATTTAGCCTATAGTTAAATTGTTGTACCAGAGAATGAACAGAAGCTACCTCTCAATTTCTCTTAGTAACAATAACAGAAGTTGCAGCTGCTTCTACTTTAACAGCCAAAAAAACTATTATGATAATTTAATAGGATATTCCACAGAACAGACAAAATGTTCAGCTGGTAATACTTTTTACAACTTCTAATTGAGTTAGAATATACTGTTTATAAGAAAACTAGTGTCAGTTTAAAGAACATGTCAGCTTATTATTGTCCTTTCAAGTTTTAATTAGCATCTATGGATGCAGGCTCTATGTGGACTAGAACTTCAATCCATGGTGTCAAAAACAGTCTCCCTAACCGAGAAGCTGAATAGGACCATGCCGAGACTATCTGTATTAAAAAGATCTTTACAACTTAAACAGTGGGGCTTCTTTGCTTTTTATCAAGGTTTAATCTCAGAAATCTATTAGGGGGATAGCTGGATGAAATATAATGCTTGTGATACACTGTGAAAACAGGTTAATGATCTAGTGATTTTCTTGGCTTTAAAATCTGTTTCCTCAGACAATAACTCAATATATCACGAAGAGCACCCTAGAGAGTCCAGTTTGATTCTCATAGTCATTAGTGTACTGTAGATCAAGGGGATGATTCAAAAAGAATGCCTCAAACACTCACAAGCACTCACTTGGGGACAAACATTGGCCCTGAAGGGGAAGGATGGTTTCGCAACTTGCTTTGGAGAGATGATATCATACTGGGCATGCAGGATAGAGGTGGTGACTTCATACAGACCTGGGGTGATGCATTCATCATGAGAACACTAACAGCCTTGACAGGATGCAGGTTTCTCAGATTTGTCTAATTCCATGGAGTTTGTTTTAATATTTTATTGGTACTACTATTTTCAACAATACCTTCAGAAAGCTATTTTTCCTCATTCTAATGTGGATTTATAATTACTCTTCAGTGCTCAAAAACTAAATGCTTCTATAACAAAAAAGGAACCATCAGGACAATTTGTGATTTTGTGACAGTGTGACTGCAACATGTCGCCAAAAAGCCAAAAAACCAAACCAACCAACCAAAAAAACCCCATCACCCAAAGCCAAAAAAAGCAATCCAATTTTTTTTAGTGGCCAGTTTCTGAAACATTTTACACAACAGTATTAAAATAAAGGCATTTTTCTTAAATTTTATTTTTAGAGAGATAGAAAGGAAATCAGATTCTCATCCAAAACACTAATATGAAATTAACTTAAAAACTGCTATTTTTCTATGGAGTCTTGGGAAATAGAATGCTGAAAGATTTGAGAAGGATATTATCACTTGACATCAGTGGAGCATAAGAAACAAACACATAGTAAAATAATGAAACATCAATCCATATATGGGAAATCTTTATGCATCATTTAATGCACTGTTTAAAACCACTCAAAGGTTATAGCAATAAAAATGGGATAAGACTATGTCAGGAACAAAGTAATAGTTGACAATGTACATTCCTATCTTGTTTGAAAAATCAGAGAAGCTACTTTGGCTTCACAGGAGCCACCTTGGATAGAGACACAATTTTATCTACTGTGTAGGTTTTTGGTTCATACCCATGGAATATAAAGAAGGGATTTTGCTATAAATTGTTTCAGTGACCAGTAAAAATGAATTCTTGTGCCATTTTATGAGGGCTTGAGTCATCATTTTTTATCTTCTATGAGGAAAGAAAAAATTATATTCTGTATTTTCATAGCTGGTATAATGCTTTGCAGAACCATTTTTATTTCAACTGCTGTATATTTCTTTGAAAGGATTTTATTCTCAGAACTGACCATTCTCTGTTCAGTTTGGTTTTGAGATCAAACGGTTTTCACTCCTAGCTACACTGGATTTTCCCCTGGATACCATCTACTACAAGCTTCCTCCAGTTTCAATCCAAGAAAGATTTTAATGTTGTCTCCTAGGACAGGCTTTGCATTCAAGTTTTTAACAAGTCACATTAATGCAGAGAACCATAAGGGGAAAAGTAGATATTTATGGCTGAAATTCTATAATTCTTTCCTCCCAAAAAAATTTTGAGAAAAATACATAAAAGACAGACACAATACCTTATTTCCAGTCCTGTAGAAGAGAAAAAAATGGAATGGAATGGAATGGAATGGAATGGAATGGAATGGAATGGAATGGAATGGAATGGAATGGAATGGAATGGAATGGAACAGAATGGAATGGAGCAGAACAGAACAGAACAGAACAGAACACTGTTTTATTTGGAAGGGACTAAAATTGCTGTTTAGTCCGATTGCCTGACCATTTCAGGGCTGACCAAAAGCTAAAGCATGTTATTAAGGACATTGTCCAAATGCCTGTACAACACTTACAGGCTTGGAGCCTTGACCACCTCTCCAGTGTTTAACCATCCTCTTGGCAAAAAAAATGCTTTCTAAGGTTCAGTCAAAACCCTGCCTGGTGCATCTTTGAACCATTCCCACACAACCTGTTACTGGGTATGAGGGAGAAGGGATCAGCACATCCATCTCCACATCCGCTCCTCGGGGATATGTAGAGAGGAATAAGGACACCTCTCAGCCTCCTTTGCTCCAAACTGAGTGAATCCAAAGTACTCAATTCCTCCTCACAGGACATTCCTTCCGGCCCTTTCACCAGCTTTGTTGCCCTCTTCCAGACACAGTGAAAAACCTTCACATGCGCCTGAAATGTTGTAGCCCAGAACTACATACAGTGCTCTAGATGTCTCCTCCCAAGTTCCCATGCAACCCCAGCCTTCTCACCAGTGTGGCAGCATGGGAAAGCAAAAAGGACTTGCTGTTGTGCAAGCACTGTTTAGCAGTATCTAAAACATGCCAATATTATCAACACTGTTCCCAGACCAAATTCAAAAATGTAGTCCCACATTACCCAGTGTGGAGGAAATTATTGCAGGCAAAACCAGCACACAGCTTCATGAAACACGTCTGTAATTTGGCCTTGTCTGACACATTTTTCAAGAAGAATTTACTTCCTTTCCTTCAGCATTTCAGAAAAACAAAATCAATGTAAGCAAAGATAGAACAAAACCAAAAAATGTATGATAAATATAATTTCCTTTCCTCCAATTTCATCATTGCATTTAAATTCCTCCCCAACCTGTATTTCTTTTTCCCTTTTGACCCTGTCATAAAAATAAAATAAAGAAAAAAATAATCAGAAAAACCCAACCCTGAGAAACAAAGCAAAACTAAGGTAAAAAAACTTCACAAAGAAAGGACACATCTGTTATGCATGCACAGTTCACTCTGATCATGAGAACATGTCTTCCCTCCCAAGACTTGAATGACCTTATCAAGCATTTATATCGTCCACAAAGCTGTAAGAAAATAAGAACTCTGTACCTCAGAAGGGTCTTCTGAAACGCATACTCACAGGTTAAAGAAGCAACCAAGGAAAAACTTGTTTTCTCAATATACTGCTCATTGGTAAAAGAGATCTTGGTTTTGGTGTTGGTTTCTTTTTTTTCTTCCCCCTGACTGATATATAGATATATAACCGATGTATAGACACTAGGTTCTGCTCCACTGAATGATACCCATATGCAAACAGATATACAAGCAACTAAAATGACTTTACACATGGGGACCGACAGACTTCAAATGCATTACCAACTTCAACAGAAGCAAAATATTCTGTTACTAAAATAAATTTGGCAATTATTTTTTTTCTTTAAACAGCTACTGCCTCTGTTGTGACTACAATTCACTCTAAAATGTCTACAGCTACTGAGGAATATACTGTTATCTAAATACTGTATTACAGTGAAGTTTCCTTCAAATTCTGATGTTCTTGGGTTTCATACTAGCCAGAAGGTAATTTCAGCACAGAGCAGCAGATCAGAGAATGTGATTCTACTTCTAGATCTAACATCACCTGGTAATAAAAGCCCATACTATATAGCTTCTCTCCAAGATTCTTAACTGAAAGATACCAAACCTTCTCATATAGCAAAATGATCCATGGAATGTAGTTTACCATTTTGTATGCCTGAATTTAATCTAATGTCAAGCTACTAACATTGATAAAATTCTCTGTTATGTCCAAAGACCAGTCTATTTCATGGAAATGGTCTAGGTTGCCCTAATGTAAGCTTTTATGTGAATATCAACATTTTAATGCAACCCCTAAATTTTAAATTATGGGTACTGGCTCTGACAAAAACACCTCTCTGTGGCCTCAGCAAGCAATTGTTACCACGCCTAACTCTAAAGTCCTTCTGAGGTTTAATATTAGTGTCAAAAGTGGCAGTGTTAACCAAGATACTTTTAACTAGATCACATTGCTGAAATATAAGGTAGGCAGGGAACCAGTAAAATAATTATAGCTTACTCTTAAAGGAAACATGACAAGTTTCATGCATCTGTTATTTCTGAAAGTGATGGTGTGGAACAGGACCTTGTCATATATGCACTTTCTTCCATGCCTTTCCTTATTTTACTCTCTGTAAACTGGCAAAGTAGATGATGAACTTGCTCTGCATACTGGCATACAGGACCTCTGCCCCCTACCCTTTGCTCATGCCTACCCTATCCTTCCTTCTTCAGACACTAAATGGGTGTTATTTTTCTGTGTTTACTGTTACTTTCTGACAGACTAAAAGACACTGCTTTTAGCATGGCCAAGACAATTGCTTTATTAGGAAGTGATAATAGCCTTTAGAACAGTAAAATGACAGTGGTGTATTATCCAGGAGAAGGAATGCAGGCAGAGCAACTGACCAAAACTAAAGATGTGTGTCTTACAGCAATTATCAATAAGTAGTAATACTGTTAGAACATATGATGTCTTCATGGATTATTCTAGGAAAAAAACCCCTTACATTGTGTGTAAAAAAGCATACTAAAGCTGGAGGGAAGTCATTAAAGAACTGCCTAATTACTTTAGTTTTGAGCTTCGTACTCAGAACCAGTGTGGTTTTCTTAATACACAACATATTTAAAGCTTTTATTATTTATTCTTGCTTTAGAATGATCCTTCAGATTCTTAGGATTCACAAAAGGCTGATTGTTAAATGAGAAGCAATAACCTACTGATCTCTAAAGAGGGAGAGGATACACTGACTGTCACTAAACACATCAAAAGGAAGCTAAATCCACAAGCTAATTAAATAAGTCTCTACAGATGAACAGAGGCGGACCAAAATATGTTTCAGAAGAATTTCTCTATGTAGTGCACTCATTACTCAGATATATTTGTTACCTGAGTAAATGTAACATTCTTCAGACTCCACTGTTCAGTTCCATTCATCTGCTGTCTGACTAATGAAAGTGCATCCGACAAACTGAGTTAATTATCCTTGCTCCATACTAACCCTGTGAATATCCCCAGGAAAGTATATGAGGTTTTCATTCAGTGCCAGAGTACCACAAAAACAGGGTTGCTACAATAGCTGGTTTTGGATGGCTGTCAGAAATACTCTGACAAATCAAAGCATTAATCCTGCTTATTGCTTCTCACTGTCAGGAACCATATTTCACCTCTGGATGAAGATTTGATCCATAGTCTTTTAAAAATCCATTAATTCAGATTTACTTAATGTACAGTCATAAACGTTTTCCATCTGGCCATTTGTTCTTTTAGTAGAAACTTTCTCTGTTAGAGAAACTGGAACACAAGGTTGTCATTGCATTAAAGGCATTGGGTCATGCCTGTGTCTGCTAGCAAAAAGATTTTTTAAATTGTATTTTTTTTCAACAAATGCTAATACTAATATGCACTTAAAAGAGTCTGAAAGCTAGACCTTGAAAGAAGATATAGTGCATATTGGAGTGGTGGTAATGTTACAAAAATCTTCAGATTTAATATTACAATACTTCAAGAAGAGTTACTGTGATTGACTTTCAGCACAGTTCCTATACTTTTTTCAGAGTAATGGACACTTTGAAAGAGAAGGAAAAATCTTATACATGCAGGTAGTTCTTTTTTGTTTGTTGTGATATTTGTTTGTTTGTTTGCTTGTTTTCCTTTTTCATCACTCATTGACCATTTCCTTAAGACCACTTATTCCCATTTGTGAAAACTCCTAAAAAGCACCTCAGCCATTCAAAGAAAAATGCCGAATTGTCACTTCTCCATTCCATGGCATAAATTCATAAACTTGATATTTATTAGGAATACAAATATTTTCAGTTATTTGAATACAGCTTCAGTACATGGTATTGAGTGTAAGCAGAAGACACAGAATGACTACAAATGCAGCATATATTCAGAGATGAAAAATAATAACAAAATATTTCAAAATTCCAAGAAGCTTAAGGAAAAAAACTTTGAAATAAAATGTATAGAAGCATTCTTAAGCTACTATATAAATTAAACTGTATTTGACAGAAATTGGTCTTTAAAGCTGAGAACAGTAGAACAGAAGAGTAATGCAGTAGCAAACAGGGAGTGAAAGAAAAAGCAGTGTTGCCAGGTTTAGATATTACTGCAATCCAATGGCATTCCAGCAGAATCTCAATAGACTTAGGGAAGCCTTTTCTGGTGAGGAGCACAAAAAGAAGAAAACAGAAACTATACTTGTGGTATGCAGCACTTAGGCAGCACTTCCATTCCCAAGAAGCTGCTCTTAACATTATTCTGACTGAAATGTAGTTCTTCATCCCATAGATACTGTTGGTTTCATCCACCTCCTTCTTAACTGTTGATATGCTGTTGATCCCTTAGTTAGTGCGCATTTTGGAAGATTGATCACTGAATATTTTGTATATATTACAGCAGAAAATTAAGGCTGGCTAAGACATATTTTTTATTTTAACTGTCTCCCTGCAGTTTTGTCCCCAGTTCTACTAATACACTGGTGTGTACTTTCACGAATAAGCTTTATCAAGTATATACATATAATACAGCTTTTCGTCATTTTTTTTTTCTTTTTTTCACATCCTACTGCTCTTCACTTACTGTAATAGTGCTATCCAAATTTACTCCAGCTATGGTCCTATTTTATAGTAAGTATTACACTATTTTGTCATTTTCCTCCACTTTATTGTGTTGAAATATCTCTATTGTCATTCCAGGCTGAGAATTGGTCATACAATTGTATTGAGGAAACAAGAGAGGCAACAGACAATCACAGATCTATAACCATGATGTACTGATGGCATGGAGAAGCTATGCAAGGAGAGTGAATCAGTTAGTTCAGCAAACTACAGACTTGAGTTAAAAAGCATATAGTAACAGATTCTAGTCAAGTAAATTAAGAAAGTATTCACAAAGCTCATGAAAATACTTGATATTAGAATGAAATGATGGCTATTTCCTCACTGGAAGAGCATGAAAAGTAACATAATTTCCACAGGAATGTTTTTCAGTGAATAATACAATTACCTAATCAACACAGAAGAAAGAAAATAAAAGTTATAATGTTTAGCATGTCATATCAAAGACTGGCAAAGAGAAATCCTCATCCCTCTCCCCAAATAGTTAAAATAAAGTGCCTTAAACAAAATTAATTTGTATTAAAAGATATTTTAAAACAGTGTCAAAATTTGATATCATAAATGGTGTTGACTGCAAATTTCACACTTTCAGCCCATCAAGACAGCTAAAAAATTCTCACTGTTGATATAGATGTGATGAAATCTCTCCTACATACAGCAGCCCAGGAAGGACAGAAAAAGAGCCCGAATGCAGTTTTGTTGAAACATATAAGAAAGCCTTCCTTATTCACTTTGATAAGGCCATGATTAAGAACAACATTCTGTCAGACCCAAAGGGGAAAAAATATCTGTAATACTGTGGTGATAAAGTATACTGCCACTGTTTCCCCATTAAATATGTTGCAAACATAACTCTTCCTCTGTGATATGAAGTTGAAAATTAGCTTTCATGTCAGTGGTACTAAATCAGAGCAGATTTGTAGCAAGCATAGAATGTCCAAAAACTTAATTAGTTCACTCACTATTAATTGAAAAGTACCAAAGGAAATGGCTTTCCAGTGACAGAACTCTAAATTTGCAACGTCTTGCATTACCGTCTGCTGTTCTACTGTACTGACAAGTTCTGCAGAGTTCTGCAGTGCCCCCAGTTCAAAAAAGTTTTAGATAGTTAGCTAATGGGTATTTTGGAAGATTTGTCACTGCTTTGTACATATTACAGCAGAAAATGAAGGCACATGGAAAATAAGGAAGTGATTGGCGACAGTCAGTATGGCTTCACCAAGGAAAAATCATGCCTGACAGATTTGGTGGCCTTCTGTGATGGCGTTAGAGCAGTGATGGGTGAGGAAAGAGAAACTGACCTCATCTATCTTGTCTCATGCAAAGCATTTGATACTTTCCTGCATGGCATCCTTGTCTCTAAACCGAAGGGACGTGGCTTTGACAGGTGGAACACACAAGAGATAAGGAATTGGCTGGATGGTCACCCTCAAAAATTTGCGGTCAATGGCTTGACATCCAAGTAAAGACCAACAATGAGTGACATTCCTTGGGCATTGGTATTGGGATCAGCACTGTTTAACATCTTTGACAGTGACATGGAAAGTGGGATTGAGTGCACTCTCAGTAAATTTGCTGATGACACCAAGCTCTGTGTGGTCGACATGGTGGAAGGAAAGGATGCCAACCAAAAGGACCTTGACAGGCTTGAGCGATGGGCTTGTGAAAATCTCGCAAAGTTCAACAAGGCCAAGTGTAAGGTCCTGGACCTGGATCAGGGCAATCCCAAGCAAAAATACAGGCTGGGCAGAAAGTGGGTGGAAAGCAGCCCTGAGAAGAACTTAGGGATGTTCTTGGATGAGAAGCTCAACATGACCCAGCAATGTGCACTTGTAGCTGAGAGAACCAACTGCATCCTAGGCTGCATCCAAAGCAGCGTGGCCAGCAGGTGGAGGGAAATGATTCTGCTGCTCTACTCTGACCTTGTGAGACCCCACACGGAGTGCTGCACCCAGCTTTCAGGACCCCCAATGTAGGAAGGACATGGACCTGTTGGACTGTGTCCAGAGAGGGTGACAAAGATGATCAGAGGNTGGTCGACATGGTGGAAGGAAAGGATGCCAACCAAAAGGACCTTGACAGGCTTGAGCGATGGGCTTGTGAAAATCTCGCAAAGTTCAACAAGGCCAAGTGTAAGGTCCTGGACCTGGATCAGGGCAATCCCAAGCAAAAATACAGGCTGGGCAGAAAGTGGGTGGAAAGCAGCCCTGAGAAGAAGAACTTAGGGATGTTCTTGGATGAGAAGCTCAACATGACCCAGCAATGTGCACTTGTAGCTGAGAGAACCAACTGCATCCTAGGCTGCATCCAAAGCAGCGTGGCCAGCAGGTGGAGGGAAATGATTCTGCTGCTCTACTCTGACCTTGTGAGACCCCACCCCGAGTGCTGCACCCAGCTTTCAGGACCCCCAATGTAGGAAGGACATGGACCTGTTGGACTGTGTCCAGAGAGGGTGACAAAGATGATCAGAGGGCTGGAGCCCCTCTCCTATGAAGAGAGGCTGAGAGAGTTGGGGTTCTTCAGCCAGGAGAAGAGAAGGCTCTGGGGAGACCTTCAAGTAACTGAAGGGAGACTACAAGAAAGCTGGAGAGAAACATTTTACAAGGACTTGTAGTGATAGGATAAAGGGGAATGGCTTCAAACTGAAAGGGTGTAGATTTAGGTTAGATATCAGGAAGAAGTTCTTCACTGTGGTGATCGAGCACTGGAACAGGTTGTCCAGAGAAGCTGTGGCTGCCCCATACCTTGAAGTATTCAGGGTCAGGTTAGATGGAGCTTATGTGAGGTCCATTAGCAAGGATGAATGACCTATTGAGAAAATGAAAAAGATTCAGGGAAAATTGGAAATATGTTTAGCAAAGGCAAATTGGGAAATTTCTTCATTTGTTTACAGCATAATTCATTAGGAGAGCGTTTATTCTTCTGAAGCAGCTACCAGTTTGCTGGTAATAATTCCCAACTGAGTAGGAAGCAGACTGATTTCTACATTAAGAGAAAACATTTTAAAGTGATGCAACAGGAGAATGGTTTCTACAAAAGAACAACAATATTCACACGAGATAATAAAGCACTGTTTAATCAAAAAAGAGTTGAATGCATTTAAACCTGTTTAAACCGTAATTAGCCTGTATTAGGATATCTTGTATTCATTTTGAACACCAGTCTTCCTGTATTCTAAATTCAAACTGATGGAAGCACTGAAACAAAGTTGTTTCAGGTGATAGATATTAACACATAATTGGAAATAACACAAGATGTTTCAATAGTGTTTCAGGAATATGCCCCCTCCCCATCTCCATCACTACTCAGTATGCTGTAAATTTTAAGTTTCTTTTTGTTATGGGTTAGGAAAAATGAAATTTCTTTCCTTTCCCTCAGGTACTAGGCAGGCTGTGTAGGTGGGGAGGGGCTGGCCGGGAATTGATGGGCGATACTTGAGAACAAAAGGGAGTTATCTGTCCAGCTGCATTCCACGCTAACGACAGAGAATGAACGATACTTAAGGACAAAAGGGATCACATGCCCAGCCCAGAAGCCACACAATTCCCCCAATTAAAGGAAAACAAAGAGCTGGAACTATTGGCAAGTAGGTTGATTCCCCAGAGGCTGGAGTATCTCGAGGAAACTGCCCGAGACTTGGGCGAGAGGTGGGTGGAGACCGGGCTTGCTTGTCTCTCTCGGTTCGGTGTTCCGTGAGGACGGTGGTGTCTGCAGCGAGTGCCGGTTTCACTCCGGGAACACTGCTACACTGCGACATCTCTGCCGGCTGGCTCCAGAGCACGGATACACTGTGACATCCCCGAGGGTCCCGCAGTGGCACAGGGTACAGAGTTACGCTGTAACCAATCGCCACCCGGAGCTGCTCGTCTCTGCTGT